>JAOBYK010172235.1:0-20503 GCA_025434845.1 Phenganax subtilis | reverse complement strand
CTGGCAGTCCTCCTTCCGTTTCCGGGAGTCCTCCTTCCGTTTCGGGGAGCCCTCCTACCAGTCAATAGGCGGATTGCCTTGTTTAATTGACTTGCTCGCAGCATGGAATTAGTTGCTGGAAGCCATAGAGTTTGAACGCTTAGGGTTGCATTGGCTTCCCTTGTCCCCCAAAAACATAGAAAGTCAGCTGCTGCAAGCCATAGAGCCTCAGCTCTCATGCTTGCATTGGGTGGTGTCCCTTGCTTAGTTGATGTGTCCCCTAGTAAAGTTAGCTGCTGCAAGCCATAGAGCTTGAGTTCTCAGGGTCGCATTTGTGTTTAGGCCGTTTCCCTTGCTTAGTTGATTCTGATGTGTTTCCAAAGTATGAAAACTAGTTGTTGCAAGCCCTAGAGCTTGCAACACTCAGGGTTGCATTGGTTGTTTGGCCCTGTGTGCACCCTACAAAATTGGACGGGTTGTTCTGTTTAATGTTTAAAACTGGTTGCCGCTGTGGCCACGGCAAATGATATATAACAAGTGTTGTTCCCATCATAATTGCCATTGAACCACCACTGGTGGCTTTCGTCACCGAGACTTTGCATAGAAGCAGTTCAACACAGATGATTGGTTTGCGTGCCCCTGAGGCACAGATGTCTGGGACCCTTGAAAGGCTGTTACAGCAGTGACCCAATTCCTGAGCCGGAATGGTCATCAAAGCATTGAGTGGTCATCCGAACCATTAAAAAGAGAAGGAGAACCTTCCAATGACATGCTTGCACGCTGCCGCTTCCTGCAATGGAAAGACTAGGATGTTGTACTCATATATGTTGCTAAGGTTTTTGATTGCAAGCCTCCAAACATGTTAATTATGGTGGGTATGCGGCCTTAGGCAGCAGTGCCTGAAGCTTGAATCTGTTATGGCGGCTCTTGTGCATTGTCATGGCGGCTCTTGTGCATTGGCATTGGCAATTGGTTTTTTGAACCATGCACTGGGATGTTTAAGGTGATTGGTGTTGGCAACCTTTTTTCAAACCACCTCTGTGATTTTCTCCTGTGCCAGTTTCGCAACGCATTTTGCCGGGCTACTTCTACTAAGCCCCACCGCGTCAGAGGTGCCACTGGGACCTGGGGGACCTTGATTGACAGTCACAAGTTGGAATTTGTAATTGTGGAAATAGTAATTTGGGGCCATGGTGACTGTTGACAGTGGCAGTGGACATTCAATGACATTGACACTGAGGACTGATGTTTTCATTGTTGCACCTTGTTTTCGAGGGAGCTTTCACGACAATTGTTTGGCTCAAGAAATTTTCCCCATGGCTGGTGACGGGGAGCAGGGCCAGTCAATTGCTTTTGACTGCCTGCCGACAGATTTTGAGGAGGTGCTGGCTCAGTGTGACCGGAAACTTGTCAATGTCATTGAGTACTTGCTAGTAATATTGTGTCATGAAACCATTAACATCTTGGATGTGACTTAGTTACTCTAGTCTTGCAGCCATGTTCTTTCTGACAGTTTTCTCTATTTTAGGTCCTTTTTCGTTGCCTCTTTCACAAATGCTTCTCTGACTGAGGAAAGGACAGCAGGCCCTCTACTTGCTCTGGGCGACAGACGAGGAGACATCTCGCGAAATTGTGCGGCCTGGCCTAATCATTGAAATTGGCAAGTGTTACATAACAAGCTTTAGCAGATCAGTTCATGACATGATGGATGCAATTGACATTTGAATTGAATTGAGTTGATCTGCCGTGACATGATGGCATGATACCCACCAAGGAAATTTATCTCACAGAGGTCCCTGCAAATCGGAAGCATCTCCAACTACATCCAGAAGGCGGCAAGGGAGAACATCCAGCAGTCCCTTGGTGGCACCCTGCAGGTTCCCCGCAGTCCATGTTGTGGGAAGGGCAATTTCAATATCAAACTTACCATCTATAGGCATGCAGGCCAAAAATGTTGCTAAGGTTGGCTTGATCTAACTTGGTTTTTCTTTTTAGTTTGATTGCAAAGTGTTCAATAGTCATTGCTGAGGCTCAACTTGGCAGCGGGGTTCAACAAAGCCAATGGCACCTTGTCATTTTCTGGGCACATGTCCGAACTTTTCTGAGCAGTGCAGTCAATGCAAGCAAACAAGCAAACAACATTTTGCATTTCTATCCTGGTGATACTTGACACTCAGGATTTAAGTCTGGACGAGATCCGTAGTCGGTGGCCACAGCAGGTGCTGATCTTGGGCTTTGGACAGCACTTGTACAGCGATGAGGCCACACAGAATTTTCCGCAACAGGAGTTCCTTTTTTATGCAACCAAATCTTGGTAAATCAGTTCGAGCCCAATTCATGAAGCATGTCAATTTAACTGACAGGTGACCATCCTGGGCCAGAAGCTGACCGGCTTTGGCGGCATTGCTCATCCCAGTGGGGTGCACCACCCATTGCTGAAGTACATGCCCAACGCGTAGCTCATCTGAATGGCACACAATGGTTGTCACTGTTTGCTAGTGCAACTGATTACAAAAACATAGTTGGCAATGCCACCTTCAAGTTTCAATGAACTTTGAATGCATGGTCCTTTGGGCTAAGGGACAGGGACAAGAAGGGGACAAGGCTTCCTGGCACTGGGATGGACCCAGATGTTGCAAAACAGGCCGGGGCACAGGGTCTAGTCAACCAATTTGTACATGTTGCATCAATTCAAATCTTTGCTGCAGATCTTCTCGCATCGCGATGCTGCCACAGCCCTACACAATCTTTTGAAGAGGCCAGCAAAGTTGGTGAAGTACCTTGACTGGTGAGAATATCAATCTTTCAGTGGATAAGTTTGGGGCACTTTATTAGCAAGTTGTGGTTTTTGGCTTTGTCATGCTTTTGTTGTGACTGCTATCTTGCCTTGGACACACTGTTTACATTGCCACTATTAAAAGGCACAAGCCAATAGCTGGTTCTTCTCAGGTTGAGCTGTGCTGTTTGCAAGCATCGCACACCGGCTCTTGCAGTGATGCTGTATGTGGCACTGCGGCATTGCAGGATCACTGCAGCTTGACATATCATTAGAGGGTGATTCCTACAGAAAAACATATGAGTCTTTCTTGTCACTTTCATGCTTTGCCATATCAGCACTTACCAAAATATACACATAGCACTGGTGCCCTCAGCAGCAGCTTCACCTCCCAAGTTGATTTACCGACCTTTCAGTCTCCGGCTCTGTGCACAATTGTCCGTAATCACACCTGAGGTCTGTTGATTGATGTCCCTGGCAGTTTAGTTTCCCACTTTGTCAATCTGTGATCGTTAGACACCAGGGGCCAAAATGTAGGGCTTATTTTACAATAATATCTGGGTGTAATTTTAGACGAACAAGTACTTAGTAGTAGCGAGGTGGTGCAGACAAAAAACATGTTTTAAAAGGGTTCAAGAAGGATAGGTTCTGACCGTTTCACCAAGATGTTTGTTTCTTCATCTGTGGGGTCCAGAACGGTCCGGAAAAGTCCGGAAAGGTCTGGAAAGGCCCGGAAAACTAGAACGTCTATCCCAGAGGCAGCCACCCAATGCAAACAACATCTGTGAGATTGACAGCTGATCAGAGTAACAGTGCTGAACTGTTTTGACATTGCGAAATCCACTTCCAAACTGGGAGCAGTTGACAGCGCCTAAGTCCTGCAAGGCAAATTCAAACATTGCAGCACTCAACAAAAATCATGTTTTTAGCACAGGGAGAAGCGCGACACACAGCACAGGGAGAAACCAGTGACTTGGAAGAGTTTGCAGAATGCAATCTCAGGGACAACACTGTGGTGCCTAGATTTTTTTCTGGCAAGCAACAGCACTTGGATCTGTAATGATAAGAATGATGTTGTCAGAGCTGATGGTGGGGACATGTTTTGTTTTGGATCGTGTATTTTCATTTTTGCGTTTCATTGTGTATTTTCTTATTCCTTCATTTTCACTGGGTTTGCAGACCTTAGTCGCTGTTGGTGTCGGGTCAGTGTGTGACACTTGAAACTTGGAACAAGTCAGCCATCATCATTGTTTGCAATGTCAGTGTCAGTGAGGTCTCAATGTCTCTCCAGGGGATCTCAAACAATTGGGTGGAGGACGCCAAGTTGGCTATGCAGCTGCTCAAAGAAGGGTCCCCCTGGAAGCTTGGTTTGAATATATGGTTTTTGTTGAGTTATTGTTGCTGTCACATTGACTGCCATTGCCACTGTTGCTGGCTGACTGGTGCTGATTTCACTGGCTTGGGCCTGAGGACGGCCAAATCTACCTTCCCGTTCATTGAGCACATGGGATTCAGTGACATGAAGGAGTGGGACAACCACATGACACTAATCCTCAGATCATGGGCTTCACAACAAGTACTGCCAGTGTGCCTTGGTTCAATGGACACACACATGTCAATATGTTTTGGGACACAAACGACAATATGTTGCAATCTTCTTCCAGTTCATTCTCGAACCAGGTGCATGCATTCAATGCTCTTTGTACGGCCAGCAGCAAAGGTTGGGCCTCAGTGCCTTAGCCAGTGTTTGTTTCTTTGCAAGACAACAGGCGATGCCTGGTCCTATTGAGATTCCTGATGATGGCAAGATGAAGGAGAAGAAACTTGACAAATAGATTTCTGAAGCAAAGAGTTGCATGTCCACTGCAAATGACCACAGGTAAATTGAAACTTTTTTGCTGCAATAGCTTGCTCAAATCAAGTTAGTGTTACAGTTGGAAATATGATGACAACTCAGGAAGGTTCCAGAACCAGCAGATGGACCAAGCAAGGCCAAGGTCCTCAACAAGTCCCCGTTACTTGGAACGCTTTGAACCACCTTGTACTTTGAACCCGCTGTGTTTCATTGGTGGGCCCCGGCATTGCCTCCCAAGGCTCATGCCCATCAACCGGAGAAGCCCGAAGCCGACAGGTTCTGTCTTGACAATGAAGCCCACTCCCAAGTTCCGGGCCCAGTTTTTGCCTTCGCTTGGCACCTATTGCTGTGTCATGGGTGTGAGGCATATAGCTGTTTCTTGTTGGATTTAAATTGATGTTGAGGCAGAGGAGCAGTGACAGGCAAGACCCAAAGCTTATTATTCTGTGAAAATACTGAAGTTTCATCATCAAGCTGGCTTATTTGATTGCCTGTGTATCATATGCCTTTTACGTCGTGAATTGGACCTGCCAGGCCAGCCGAACCGGACTACTCAAAACTACGTGCCTGGCAAGAGTCACTTGTCATCAACGGGTCGCTCTGAAAGATTTTCTGTTGAATCAAATGCTCTTGCAAGGCCTGGTGATGCACGCAGCAGAAGCCCAGTGCCATCAATGACGAGCTCCAGGCTGGAAACTAGTCACTAGTTTCTGTTATGTTAACTGTGCCACCTCTTGGTCGGAAGAGTGAAAGTGGATAGAATAGAAGGACAACCATTTCTGGTTGAGGTCACGGTCCTCCAAGTGGCATCACTATGATCATGATCATGACACAGACGGAGATGATGATACATGGGGATCATGGCCGGGAACCTTATTGTTGAGTAATTCATTGGCTTACTTGGCACACTGCTGATAACAAGTGCAAACAGTGGCCAAGGCAGCTGAACAATGACAACAATGAAGTTCCATTGGACAGTTACAATGACAAGTCGGATGCTTGGAATGAAGTTCCATTTGACAGTTACAATGACAAGTCGGGTGCTTGGCTGGGGTGTGAAGGAGCTAAACAAAAAAAGCAGAGTCAGCAGGATGCCATTGCAATCCCTGATTAACTGGGAGCTGAAGGTTGTGATTGACCTAGGCCAATTGAGAAGGAAACGGGGGATGGCAACAACAACAAGGAAGAAGAGTGCGGGCCTCCATTCGGTGCACACAGATCATGTCAGTTGTCAGATGCATACAAGCAACTTTACCACCTATGTTGTGACAGTGACCACTTTAGTGAGGCAATGTAACAGTTGACTTGGGCCCTTTGCTGCCACAGCTATTATTAAATACATCAATCATTGAATACTACCCAAAGAAATTGGAAATCTTGCCAAATCAATCTTATTGTGATTCAGGTGGGACAAGGACAAGGACAATAATGAGGACAACGAGGGCAATGACAAGAAGGAGCCATTCCCGCCACCATGCCCGATGCCGCCATGCCCGACGCCACCATGGTTTCTTGGGTTCAACCTTGTCGTCGCCAGCTGTTGTGTCATTGTCACTGTCACTGCCAGTGTCAAGTCTTAGCCACCAACTTGTCACCAAGTTTGCTTCCACAGCAAGACACTGCCTTGTTGAGGCATGGACCTGCAGCTGCTGTGCCATTGGTCATCCAGCCCACCAAGATCCCCATCAACACCACAAAGGAGACGGAGACGGAGACGGCCCTGGAAGGTGAAGTGGATTTGGCGTGGTGGGCGCCCAAGTTTGCTGTGATTGTGCTGTGACTGGTCATTGTTGTTGTTGGTCAAGGGCTCCAAGTGTTTGCAACAAGTCAGGCTTCCGCCTCCAACACGAGATCCAGTGTTGCCTCTTGGTGAAAACTGTGGTGTTGGCTTTCTGAGTTTGTTTGTTTGTGTGTGTGCTGCTTCTCCACCCACCTCAGGAAAGAGATGCTTTTGGACTTGGGCTTCTCTGAGTCGGACAAGGCGATAGAGCAGTTCTTCTCTTTGCCTTTCTTGCGTCAGTGCAAGATCATGACACTTGGCATCAACCTTGTTCACTTGCATGCAGTGTGTGTGTGTGCGCTATCCATTGGAATCACTCAACTGTGTTTTGGGTATGTGTTTGTCATGTGTATTAATAGTATCTCAGGGCATCATCATTCAGTGGCAACAAGTTCAGCAAACTGCAAGTGCAGAAATTTGTTCGCAAGCTGATAGGCAGGGTTTCTGCTTGCATGTGTCTTTGATTCCGCTTGAGCCCTAACCTCACAAACCTGTGGACCTGGCAGGTGAAGATGATGCGGCAATGCAACAGCGCGATCCGGTGACTTGGCCTTTGTGATTTGATGTCATTTGCAAGCAAAAACCCGTGCATACTCAGTTGGGTTCTGGGCACTTCAGAAATCATTTGTCTTGATAAACAGGGTTTTCCTTGCCAATCTTGTTGTGTAGTGAGGCTGCTCCGAGATCATCAGCAGTAGCGACAAATTGAATCTATATGGAAGTGAACCTCTTTCGCAGTGGCAGAGTGAAAAATGAAAGGGCGCCTGTTTAATTAAGGTTGGTTGCACAGTGAGGGCTGAACATCACAGTTTCATTTGTCATGTCATGTTTTTGTTTGAAATTCTCACTACCTACTTAGCTCTTATTTAAGCGGGGCAGGTGCAGTGGCAAAATTCCACAGTCCGGCAGTCAGAGGGGCATCACGGTATGTGCCGTTTTGTGGAGGCCCTGAGTTTAGATTCGAGAATTACTGTATTAGTGTCAGTGTTCATTGTCATTTATCAGTGTCAGCGGTGATCAGTGATGACATTGTCATTTTGTGAGTTTTTGTGAGCAGTGCCAGTGTTCATTTTCTAGTGTCCGGTGTCAGTGCTTTCATGTTTGTAAGTAAGCAAGCAGCAACCAGTGTTCATTTTTCAGTGTCAGTGGTCAGTGCTTTCATTGTCATTGTGAACCATTCATCAATGTCATTGGTGGGGTGATCAGTGCGTAAAGGCAGTGGCAGTGCTTCCTCCACAACTCTGTTCAGGCCGTGATGTGTACCAGGTGTGTACCAAACATTTGCTGAGGCTCTGATCTGATGGCAAGTGCTTTGTCGGGGTCCCACAGTTGCTGACGCGACATGTTGTTGTTGCATTGAGTTTGGCCCCAAAAGTCAAGACTAGTCTGGGTTTATATATGAGTGTGCAGGTGATTTCACTTGTTGTCATTTTAGTACATTTGGTGAGATATTCTTCAGAAATGTCATTGTCATTGTTTTTGATGATTCGTTGTCATTGAGTTCACATTGAAGCGCCGTTGTGTTGCCAGTTATCAAATTGTCATTTTGCAGTCATTGCCATCTAGTGTTTTGCTTTGTCTGGCTCAAGCTGACACTCTCTTGAGGCACTGGCACTATCATTTGCAATGGCACAAGGCCTACCAGCTCCACTTCAGATTGCTCCATGGGACGTTTACCGGCTTGAGCGATTGTTGACTCAATTGAACGGTGAGTTGCAGTTGCTTCAAAGAGCCCCTCAACTAAAGCATACTGAAACTATGGCACTTTTCCATTAGTGGCTGGTTTTCAGTCATCGTAACTGCTTATAATAATTTGGAAGGTCACTGGCTCAATCATGTATTTATAAGCTTGGAACTACAAGCATTTTTCTCATTGCCATTGCTTTTTGGTTCTGCAGTCATTGTCATTGTTCATTCTTTTATGCATTGTCATTGCCCTGATTCAGGAGTTGGAAAGTGACCGCTTCATTATGCTGCATGTCTTCTACCAGGATGGATGCCGACACTGGGTGTGCAATGAGCTGATCCGCATGGAACGTGAGCTCGCAAGGTTGGAACGCCTTACGCTGCACATCGCAGCCCTGTTGGACATCGATCTGCCAGAGTGAGTGACCAAGTCAGTCTCACTTTAATTTAAACTATTGCATGTTTTTCACTCATTGACTGAAGTCATTGAGTGACAAATAATAGCATGATCAGCATGTGTGTGGAAAACATGTGACACGTGACACGTGCATTGGCATTTTTCATTGGCATTGTTTGGTTGGCATTGTTCATTCGGATAGTTAATTAGCATTGTTCATTGACATTGTTGATTGGCATTCATTGGCATTGTTGATTGGCAATTGTTGGTTGGCATTGTTCATTTTGTTTGTTGGTTGGCGTTGTTCATTTTGATTGTTGATTGGCATTGTTCTTTTTGATTGTTGATTGGCATTGGCATTGTTCATTGATGTTCATTGGCATTGTTCAATGGCACTGTTCTTGTTCATTGGCTGGCATTGTTCACAATTCCCCCTGAGGCCATTTGAAGATCAACAACAACATCGGTGCGCCAGGACCGCCAGGAGCACAGTTTTGAGTATGGCCTGCCAGCAGTCTCAGCCAGTCATGCTGCTGGTTGTTGTCATTGACTGACACTGCACTTTTCTTCAGTCATCATAACTGCTTTTCATGGTTTGTGAAGTCACTGTTCATTGGGATTGTTGATTGGCATTGTTCATTGACATTGTTGATTGGCATTGTTCATTGACATTGTTGATGTTCCTTTTGGTTGTTGATTGGCATTGTTCATTTTGATTGTTGATTGGCATTGTTCATTTTGATTGGTGATTGGCATTGATCATTGTTCATTGGCATTGTTCAACAGCATTGTTCATTGAAGTGGCATTGTCCACAATTCCCCCTGAGGCCATTTGAAGCTCAACAACGTCATAGGTGGGCCAGGAGTCAGGAGCACAGGTTTTTTGGACGGGTGGCTAGACTTGAGGGGGTTTGTGTTCATGGCCCGTTCCAAGTGGAAACATTCATAATATTGAGAGACCAAGGAAAGTTTTCCTTTGAGAGTCTCTCAATTCAAAGCAAAGCTTCAGAGATCAAGTTGATCTCACATGCCAATATCAGGCCAGCTCTTGGGCCACTGTTCTCCGGAGGCTGGAGACCAAATTTTAGTGGGTGTTCAGATTGAATATTTACGTCAACTCAGTGGTGAGGGTCAATGACACAGTTTGTAATGCTTGGCTTAGTTCAGTGAGACTTGGTGAACGTGGTGAGTGTTGTAACAAGAGTCAACTACTACAGTTCAGACTCGGTGACAATGGTGAGTGTTGTAATTACAGTTCAGGCTCGGCAACGGTGGTGAGCGTTGTAACATTGTCACCGAGTCAACTACTACTAGTTACTACATGTGTCCACATTCGGCGACGGTGGGGAACGTTGTAACATTGTCACCAGAGTCTACTACTACTACTACTACATTCGGCGACGGTGGGGAACGTTGTAACATTGTCACCAGAGTCAACTACTACCACAAGTACTACTACTACTACATTCGGCGACGGTGGGGAACGTTGTAACCCTGAACAAAAATTTAGCCATGAAAACAGACACCAGAAAGTCAATATGCACCCCCCAAAAAGCCTGCATTTTTGAGCTAATTGAGGGTACTTTCTGGGGTCAGTTTTCATGGCCTAACCGAAGCACCAAGTACAATTGTGATTGTTTTAAAAAAACAAACTAACAAATATGACAGAAAGCTTGTAAGCACAGGGGAGTGACTCCCTGGTGCTTAGGTGGTTCACCAACGATGGTGAACAGTGAACATTGAACACCCACAATGAACTCCCACGCTGTTGTAAACAGACTAGGCTTGCAATGTGCTGTGATGTTTGCGAGTGGGTTTCTGGTCGGGTGTACAGTGCTCACCATCGTTGTTGAGCTCCTAAGCACAGGGGAGTGGCTCCCCTGTGCTTACAACGTCTTTGTCAATAATTGCTTAATTTTTGTATACAAAGAAACATAACTTACAACGCTCACCACCGTTGCCGAGTCAGCAAAACTTGCAGTTACAACGCTCACCACCGACGCCGAGTCAGCAAAACTTGCAGTTACAACGCTCACCACCGTTGCCGAGTCAGCAAAACTTGCAGTTACAACGCTCACCACCGTTGCCGAGTCAGCAAAACTTGTTTTTACTGTGGAGGGCTACTTAGGCCCTTGATTCTCAATGTTGACAGTGTCTAATTTTAGCAAAACCTTGACTTGCCCTGGCTGCAAAACTCAGGAGCTCCATTGAGTGTTGAGACAACAATGACAATGATAACCACATTTCCAGTGGACATTTTCCAGTGGACATTCTGTTGAACTGACATGTCAGTGCCAATTCAATCATGTAGCGACATAGACTTAGACTGTATTTGGAAGATCAGCCATGTCTCCGAAAAAAAAAGGTGCGTCCAAGACTGTTGGCCCTGACGGGCTTGGCGCCACACTTCCCAGCAGTGTCAATGATGACTACCTGGTTGAATTCCAAAAAGCTTTGGACACAATCCGGGAGCGTAAGGCCTTTGAGAAGATCTTGAACCGGGAGCCATTGGCAGGCCAGGCGGTGTTTGATGAGGAGGAGATGAAGAAGGCTTTGGCAAAGGCTGGCGGGACCTACACAGCTGCTGGAAATTTCTTCTGGCTTGATGTGATGTATACAACTTTGCGAGGCGTTCCGTTCAACAAAAGGAACATCAAGCTCATGGTGGACCACCAATTTGCAAAGCCATCAGTTTTCAGTGCACCTCTTCAGATTGCGTTGACTGATGGAAAGTGCATTGAGCCGAAAGGGAGTTGGCGCTGTGTGACACCGGAGGAGAAGCTCCATGCATTTGTTTGGGCCATTGCGCGGGACATTGAAAGCTCTGAGACTAATGACAAGATCATCAAGGAATGGGTGAAGATGTCGTTGTCAGTGCACTTCAAGTTCATTGTCATCCCAACAGAGGACTGCTTTTTATTTTGTTCCAGTGTTCATATTTCAGTGCTCATGTTTCTTGAAGGGCCCTTAACCTTCTGTTGGTTATTGATGAACTTGTGGCCCAGGAAGAGATGTACTATCGGTGTGCCAACATCAGAGAAGAGATTGCCACAGAAGCAGCAACTGTGATGCGAACCGCCTACCAGCAAATTTATGAGATTGTCGCATTTGCTGACAGGATGAGTGATAAGCTTGGTGAACGGATTGGAGCAAAGCGCATTGCCAAACTGTATGCAGAGCATGTTATCCAATCCAAGAGTGCCGGTCCTGCAGGCAAATTAGAAGCACGATCGGAGCGCATGATCGATGATGCTTTGACCATTGCCCGGAGAGGACTTGTTGTTGCAGAGGTGGAATCAGTTTTGCGCAGAACTGATGAGATTTGGGGGCATGAGTCTCCTTTCAACAGTGTTGCCAAGATCCAGGGCCTCATAGTGAAGTGCCGGCCCAAAGAGTTGATTTGGGTGTTTCAGGCCGTTGAGCATGTAGTTCTGTGCGACCAGATGGAGGCAAGTGCTTTGTCCAACCGGTTTGTGCTGGGAGATACAGGCAGAGTTGGATATGCTGATGTGCTCATCATGAAGCACAGGCTTTTGAATCACATGACCAATATTTGGCTCCCTTCCAAAGGGTGCTCAGGTGATGTGCTTGCAACCCTCCATGAGAAAATTATGACACCGCTGCTGTGGCGTGAGCATGTGTGCCCGGCTAATGGGCCGACACCACCCATGACCTGGAAAAAAGAGTGGGGGCGTTCAATGGACCTTTACCTGCAATTTGTGGAGATTGCCATCTACGGGAACACTTTTGAAACTCAGCAGATCATTCAAACAGTTTTGTTCATTTGTGACAGTCTCAACTTCTAACTCTACACCAAGGATTCCACCATCCGAAGTGCAGCCAAAGCACGCCGAACACCAGAGGAGGTGTTGGACTACCAGAGTGTGGATGAAAAATTGCAGGAAATCAGTTCAGCTTTTGAAGATGAGAAGAATGAGCTCAAGGCTGCTGAAGGTGTGTGGCTTCAAACGTTTAGTGTGTGAGTGTATGTATGTTTTTTGTGACTTCACTTTCTTGCAGGTTCCAAGGAGGATGAGGATGGGAAACCCGCAGAGTCAGGTGACAAAGATGCTCCTGGTGATGAGAAGCATGGCATTTCTGGTGAGGCAGCCAGTGCGGAGAAGGACAATGGCAAGGACAGCTACTGGCGCAAGCTAGCTGAGCGAACAGTGTCAAGTCACTGTGAGTTGATCGCCGAGCCGGATTCAGAACAGAAGCTCAAGGAGGTCTTAGACAAGACAGCCCTGGCCAACACACATGGCACACCTGGAAGTGATTACATTGCCATATTGCTGGACCAGAAACAAGCCGGAGAGCCAATCACAGCTCCACATGTCCGTTGTACACCTTTCAATCGCAAAAGAGTCAACAAGATGCTTGCCGCTATTTTGAGATCACGGAGTGGTTCTTTGGGTGATGTTGACGCTGAGGTCCTGCCGATGCATGATGGAGATGTTCTGATGTTCCTTGATGGCGGCAAACCTGGAGTGCAGGGTCGCATGGCATCCGTGGGGAAGACGCTGTGTGGGAAACTCAACAAAAAGGTGGTAACAGTTGCTTACAGTGAAGAGAGTGTGACATCCCGCAAGATGCGTGTGAGGGGTGTTGCCACTGTGGAGCAATCGGAAGGGTTGACACTTTTCACCAGTGGCCAATTTTCAGTGCCTGAGAAGAAACGCGAGCATTACCAGGGCTCAAATAGAGGAAACCTTTTGGCATGGGTGAAGCTCCCAAAGTGGGAACAGTGCTGGAAATTGAGCTTTGAAAAGAAGAAGGCTTTGTATGGAAAGGCTCGTGTTCCTGTGGGAGGGACTTCGGTTGACGCTGATGATGAGGATGGTGAGGAGGAGGAAGTCACAGAGGCAGGAGCAATTGTTCCGATGGCCATTGATGCTTCTGGCAACCTCTACATTCCGAAGAACCGCAACAATGACAATGTGGAGCCGGTTTCATTCTGGTCAATGCCCATCCAGTTCTTCAAAGAAATCTTCTCATCATACCACTGCAAGGGCGTGTACGACATGTCGGCAGGAGATGTCCGTGTTGAGTGTTCCAATGCTTGTTCAGTCTATTTCTGTGCAGTTGTGTTGATGTGTCACTATTTTTTTGGTTTTTGTCAGGAGATGGAAATGCAGCAAAGGCATGCATTGCCATGAGAAAGAGCTACATTGGCATTTGCTGCTCTGATGTGCACCTCACCTTGCTACGCGAGGAGTTGGTATCCTATGTCCTGACCCTCTTCAAGAAGGAGACCTCCATGCACTTCCAACCAAAGTTTGCCACTGGGGATGGAGCAAAGGATGTGGATTCTGAAGATGAGGGTGATGACGAGGGTGACTCTGATAAGAAGAAGGGCACCAAGCGGAAGAAGAGCGGCCAGAAGAGCACTGGCAGAAAGAAGCCCAAGAGCAAAGCCAAATCGAAGTCAGGGCCCAAGTCCAAAGCAAAGGCCAAGGCAAAGAAGAAGGCCAAGAAGGCGGGCAAGGACGGTGATGACGAAGACATGGATGAAGAAGATGATGCTCAGGAAAACGATGAGTCGGAAGAGGACCAGGATGACGGAGATGAGGATGACGAGGACCAGGACAATGACCAGGATTCCGGACAGTCTATGTGATAGCAACATTTGGTGTGATGTTGGTGAGTGTTGGAGCCTCTAACACAGAGCTAGGACGCATGTATGCCAGTGACAGGCTTTTTGATAGCTTTGGTTGAGTCAGTGTGATGGCTGCACATTTTCCAGTTTATCCAAAACTTGATCAACTTAGTTAAGAACCAGGTGTGAAACAAAGAACTTTCTTTTGGCAGCTGGGGCAACTGCTGACTGACCGGACCGATAGCCACCTATTTCTTAAATCTGCTGGCTGTGATTCATGCAACTGAGCCCTGCAATCCACATGGAAAAAGCCTTGCTGTTCAGCTTGTGCATGCATTTTTCACTGTTCACTGTCACTGTTCACTGTCACTGTTCACTGTCATTGCCGGCATGGTGCACAGGTTTGTGAAGGATGTCATTCACAGTTTGCTTCACAGTTTCTTGTGGCTCAGGTTGGTGTCTTGGGTAGGGCCATGGTGAAATCAGTGAGGGTTGGAACTGATTTTTCAGGCCTTGAGACACCATGCCGGGCGCTGTGCAGTGTGGGTGTGCCTCACAAGCTGGTGTTTGCAAGTGAGAAGCACAAGCGCCTTGCTAAGTTGATCCAGTTTGATTTCAAGCCTGAGCATTTCTACAAGGACTGGTTTCATCCTGTATTGCGATATGAGAGTTCTGTAAGTTTTTCTATGTTTAACAGATTTTGTTTAAACAAGTTTGACATTGGTTTGGCCTTGTGGCAGGATGTCCTAAAGCGAAGCAACAAAGATTGTGCACAGGTAGATCTTTACGTGGCAGGTCCACCCTGCCAACCGTTCTCAACAGCTGGGAAGCGTAAGGGGTGGAGCGACTTCAGGGCCAAGATCATGCGGAAGAGTGGAGAATACATCCATCTAAAACAGCCACGGGCCTTTGTCTTAGAGAACGTGCCTGCTTGGAGGAAGCAGCGGCGCTACAGGCCCGGGTACCTGAAGTTCAAAGGTGCACTGGTGAAGAGTGGGTACAGCATCTTCACTAAAGATTTGAAGACCTCTGACCATGGTCTACCTCAGGCACAAGTCAGAACATACATGGTGGGCTTCAAGACCAATTTGAACGTGAAGAACTTTGACTTTCCAGAACCTTTGCCATGGGGAGCTCTTCATCCAACGCATTTCCTTCTTGATGATGTGACTGTTGAAGAACAAAACCAGTGCAGGTCTGAAACTTTCACACGGAACTTGAGGACTTGGCCTTGGATTGTTCATTTTATTCTTCACTAGCTTCTTTTGATTCTACTCTTATTAGTCCTGTGCAATGTTCAGTGTTTCAATAGCGGTGCTTCTTGCCTTCCAGGAAAGCGCTTCAGGATTGCAAAGACCAGGGCATTGACCCCAAGGATTCATACACCTTTGTGGATGTGGATGCTGGCAAGAAATTTATGCACCTCAGACTAAATTTAGAAGCACTCAAATGCATACTGTGAAAAAATAGTTGCATTTGAGGCAGTGGAAACTCAATGAGTCACCAACCATTACTGCCTCAAGGGGGCGCAGTGGTTTCTATGTGACAAAGCTTGGGCGCAGACTGAGGGTGAAGGAGTCCCTGCGATTGCAAGGCATCTGCTTGCTGAGGATATCAGTGAAAAAGGCCAAATTGACCCAATCTCAGGTCGGAGCAGCTGCTGGGAATGCGATGTCCCAGAATGTATTGGAAAGGCTGCTCCGCAGAGTCCTGAAACGGGCCGGGTTGCTGGACAGGGTCAATGATCCTTGGGAAAATAGGGCCCACAACCCTTTTCAGTGAGACAGTTTCAGTGCACAGCTTGGACCGCTCCGGGAAGAGAAAAATCCTTTTTTCACAGTGACTTCATTTCAGCATGTGCGTGAGCTGAGCTGTGGTTTAACCATGCCACCCAGGGTGAAAACAAGGCCAGGCTTCATTGTCAATGGCCTTCAGCATAGATTTTTTGCCAGTCATCTTGGAGCTGCTTGTTATTCAGGAGCTCATCAGCAGCTTGCTTGGCTGTCAAGTTTCCATAGTTTGCCCACACAGCCTCCGATGAGATTCTGGCAAAGCGCTTGCCCACCTCGGTCTTGACGTTGTGCATTTTCAGGTCATTGACTGCGCGATGTCTTCCTGAGTGAGACCTGATGCTGGCAACCTTGACCTCCCCAACGTTTGGAGGCACAAAGCTTGCCCTTGCACGTCTTATAGCTGCAGAAACTGTGTCCTGAACTAAGTCAACAAACAAAGGGTTTTTTGCAAAGAACATGTGACATCCAACTCAGGTGTGTTTTTCCAAACTATTTTTTTAGAAGAACTCTGTCCTTGTTCATCACATTGGTCTTGCAATCGGAGCGCACTGCTGGAAAGAACTCTGGTTTGCTTTCTGTTGGCCAAGACCAGTGATCTTGAAAGGTCACCAGCCCGCGGCTTCCACACTTGCGTGTACGTGTGAACCTCACTCCACCGTTTTGCTTCCATGTAGCCATTATGTCAAACAAAGCTTTCAGCATTGGTTTGTTAGTTGATGTTTGCCTTTTGAGACTGTCGATGTGAACTGTACCATTGTCCCAATCAATGTCAGCCAAGGTCAACTTCATCACCTCAGTGACCCTTGCGCAGAGGCAGTGGCTCATCACACCAAAGACATACAGCCATGTCGGCCCCAAGTGCTGCAGATGATTGACCCAAGCTTTCCAAGCCCCGCCAACCAATGGGTCTGCCTGGCCACGTTTCCTTTTCTTAGGGTTGACAACTTTCATGGCCCTCTGGTTTTTCATTACTTTCAATTGCTTCACTTTGGATCCAGGTTTTCCCTGCCCTTTGATGGACTTTCCGGTGCGCACCATGGCAGCTTTGACAGCAGCGGCTTGTACCAAAAGAGCTGTGTTTACTACCAATGTTATGAATGATGTCAACTTGAACCAGGGGCCGTTTAGTTCAAAATGAAGAAAGCCAACAAGCGCAAAAACTGCAATGCAAAGTCCGGCAAAGTCAGCAAGTCAGTCCTTGGCTTGGCAACCAGCAGCTGGCAAGGCCTCAGAACAACTTGGCAGGAAGAATAATAGTACAGTGCTTCATCAGCAACAATATCGTTTTAATTACTGTAGTCTCCCTGGTCACTGTCATTGTGTCACTGTCACATCTCCATGCAGCCATGGTCAAAGCTTCCGTCGTCACCACCTGGAACATCAATCGCCGCAAGTGGCTTCCGCATTTGAAGGTGTTAACCAAAAAAGACAGCAGCGACTGGGTGAGAGCTTTACCATCAACTCCAGAGAAAGCTTTGTTGCTCAGAAAGACATGGCTTGGGTTCAGGTGCAAAAAGGGAGCTTGGACAGCTGGGTGTGAAGTTTGTTCACACTGCAAAGACAAAGAAGCAAGGGCCTTCCGATCCTTTGGTGTGACTACCCTTGCAATTTCGAATTTGAAGCGTCATCAGAAAAGTGAGTTTCACAAGCGGAATGTCCAACGGCTTATGGGTAAGACCATCACCAACTTCAAGGCGCCATCGGAATCTCAGTTCCTCAGGGTGTGGGATGAGCTTTCAAAGGGTGTGGCCCCCAATTCTGTGAATGTGGACAACATGAAGGGTGACAAGATCTATCGCATGGTTTTTTGCCTGTCTGAAGCACTTTTTGCAATGGACAGGGAGTTTGCGAAGAATGCAGTGGCAGGATCGATCCGCCGTGATGAATCTGATGGCCGGCTGTTGGTGTTTTTTTCTTTGGTAAGCAAAGATTTACACTGCAGAAGTGGGATGCTTGGTGTCAGAAAAGGCCATGGAACTGCAGCATCAGCCATCACTGCTGCCACTTGGGATTTGATCCAGCGTTTTGCCACCCCCTGCTATGCAGTTTCCAAGTTTCTGTTGCCAAAGCATCAACCAGTGTGCCAAGAAGCTCCTGCGCTGGATAGGTCGCTGTGTGAGCATTTTGCCAGTGTGCAGCGACAGATGGTGATTGATGCAGCGGCTGATGAACAACTGTCAGTCCAACAGATGATGGAACAGAAGAAACCAAATTCCAGGGACAGATTGTTTCCAAATTTGAACTTGGTCACTCATGACCATAGCCATGCTACTTCGAGAATTTTGAAGCGTGGTTTCTACGCCATACCAGCTCTCAAATCGGTTTTGCAGGAGGACATCCAGGGCAAGACTTCAGTTTGTCAAATGGTGGAGCACTCCAAAGTTTTCAAGGACCACTTTCGGAAATTGAATTCAGAGTCTGAAGGCCCTTCTTCCCACAAGCTTGTGTCGTTCGGAGCTGCCAAGCATAGGTTTGCCAGTCTACAAAAGCCTTTGATGCGTAGTGTGCTCAGGTTTGATACACTGTTTATGACAGCAGGGTTCATCTTTCACAGCCGGAAGAACACCAAGAAAGCAAAAGCAGCCCAGACTTTCCTTGCGGCACAGAGCACGGAGAGGCTGCTTTTGAAGGCTATGATGGCAGATGCAGCTGAAGAGACTATGGCACTGTTGAGGTTTGGAGACCAGAATGTGGTAGATGTGTGTGTGCTGCCTCGTGAGGTGAGTGCTTGGCACAATCGGTGCTCCAAGCTGTTTGATGATGCTGAATGCAAGAACCATGGCTTCACCGGGTTCATGCTGGATGCTATGAGTCAAACCCGAATTGTTCCAGTGACAGGACAATCCATTGGTTGCGCCGGAGGTGTGCCTGACAGAGTATTCAAGGGATGCTTGAGGCATCTTCGAGAGTGGCTTGTTGTGGCACGAGAGATCTGCAAAGCAGAATTCCCAAATTTTCGGCTCCTTTCCGCGATCCAAATCTTTGATATCGATGTGTCAAGTCCCCTTGGCCACCCTGGAAACACTTCCAGGCCTGCCATTCTTGAGTTGAAGAAGAGGATCCATGCCCAGGTGGAAGTATTGGCAGCCTTTTACTCCCTGGACACAGACAAGCTTCAAGAGGAGTTAGAGGTGATCAGACCGATGGCACTCGAAGAGATGTCAATTTCTGGGTCTTGTTGCTTTGAGGCTTGGAGAAAAGTACTGCAAAAAAGGATAAAGCATTACCCAACACTATACAAGGTCTTGATTGAGTTTCTTGCCTTAGGCACTTCCACGACTGTGGTGGAGCGGGCCTTTGGGACAGCCAGAAAAGCCATCAGTGCACAGCAGAGACATGTCAGTGAGTGGAAGGAAAACGCTTTGCAAAAAGTCCTTTTAGACCGGCCCACTGATGTTCAACCTGTGATTCATCGTGCCCGTGAAGTTTGGGGTCAGTGGTTCGGAATTCCCAGGGCAAGTTCAGCCGGGAAGAGATACAAGAAAAAAAGGCTGCGAGATGATGATGGTGTGGAGAAATCCGCCAAAAGGTTGAAGCAGGAGTCCATGAAATCTGAGGCTGCATTTTTGAGGTGCAGGCGAGATTCCATTGACAAGCTCATGAAAGGGCCCGAGAAAGAGGGGCAGGTGAAACTCAAGCCAGTGCAGCTGGGGCGTGAAGCATCAAAAGAAATTGCTTTCCAGGAAGACAAGCGGCTTGCAAAGATGATTGAAGCCTACAACCAGAACATCTTGCCCAAGAAGTATGTCACACCTTCCTTCCTCCAGAAGGTTGTGGCCTTTCAAAAGAAGAAGAAAGGGAATGTTGCCAAGCGAAGAAATCACGAGCAGCAAGTGCAGAACTTTTTGCATCCTGAGTGTGAGGAGCTTGGTGTTGCGCAGGTGAAGCGCCAGAAGCTGCATTTGGATCCTGCAGTGAGGCAGGATCCAACTGTGCGGCAATGGGTCCGAAAGTGTAGCATCCAGCCTGTTGCTGAGCGCGTTCAAGCTGGTGTGTTCATGGTGCCTGACTTTGATTCCCTTTCCCAGCGGACAAAGCTTGTGGTGATGCTGAAGGGTGGCTACTTGGCAACAGCCCAGTCTTGTGGCAAGAGCGGACTGCAAGGCACCCTTTTGAGCCTTGAGCTGTTTCTTATATACAAGTTTTGTTGTTCCTTGTTTTACCATTGTTGATAGATTTTTGACACATGAAATCAACAGTTAGGAAGCTGAAGCCTGCTTTGAAGAGGGGGCAAGTCAAGCTTTGGTGTTCTGATGCCTTCAAGAAGAGCAATCCGGTGCTTCATGGCATTTTGAGAAAGCTAGTTGGCAATGGAAAGTGGAGATGGCACGCTGTGAGCCCAACAGTGGCCTTGGTTGTCAATGGTGAGGCGGATGAAGTCTCAAAGACGGTTTCCAGCAAGTGTGCTGTACTTACAGCCAAGGAGTTCACTAGTTCCAAAAGATTCTGGCAGGTTGACCATGCCAAGTCTTTGCATGGGATGTGCAGGCAGTAGGTGACTGCTGCGAAGCACTTGGGAAGCAAGCGGGGTTTGCAAAATGGCAGTTCGCTTAAATGTTTTTGTGCAATCCGCCTATTGACTGGTAGGAGGGCTCCCCGAAACGGAAGGAGGACTCCCGGAAACGGAAGGAGGACTGCCAG
>JAOBYK010171124.1:0-20509 GCA_025434845.1 Phenganax subtilis | reverse complement strand
TACTTCACAGACAATCTATTCAAGGTCTTATCTTTTATTTAAGCCCAACTTGCTTTTGGACTGGAGTACCCCTTTAAACCTATAAGATTCTCCTTTGCCCATTTTTTAAACTTTTCTAGACGGTTTAAATCATTCATCTCGATATTTTTTTCTAAAATATCTAGAGTTTCTGGCTCGATGGTTCTAATATTATTTCTTAATCTTATATTATCAGCACATATTTTAGCAACTTTTGATAAAGTGTCGTATACGTCTTCCTCACTACTATTAGAATCAGCTTTAAGCTTTCTTAACCTCCAATAATCAGCTTCTCTATCTAAATAATCTAAGTTTTCCTGGATTGTTTGAGATTCTGGCATATTAAGATATCCTCTAACTCTTCTAAGTTCTTCATTAGTTATAAAAGTCTTCGCCTCATCATCTTCTACAGATTCTATTAACTCATCTACCTTATATTCTAAATCTTCAAGAGAATTTTTACTTACTTGGCTTGTAATATTATCTAAATTATTATTACTTACACTAGAGGTTTCCATCTTTTCTTCAATTTGACCCATGGATGTCTTTTGATGTTCTTGAAGTGCATTTTGTTGTAAAGATTTAAATTCATCTACATGACTTTGAAGGCTTCTATCTATAGAATAACTTAAACGGCCATTCCTTGGCACCACAATAGGCTTCTCATCAAAATTAATACCAATTAATTTTCCATTTCTACTTCTTCTTGGTTGACATCTTTCGATGAGGTCTTTAGAATTAGGGCCGTCTCCTTCGACTACATTTTGATTTAAAAATTCTTGAAAGGACATTCTTGCATGAACATCTTTAAGATCTTCACTGATATTTTTATCGATGGCCTTAGGAAACTTAGTTTCACCAAAAGCGTTATCTAAATCCACATTGACATCGACTGGTATATTTTCATCCACAATTGGCTCTGCAAAAGTGGTTTCGGGTTCTCTATCTATATTATCATCTAAGTTTCCATCATATTCACGGTTTAGATTATTTATCTCTATTTTTTCTTGTTCACGTTCAAAATTTTTATCTTTATTAAAATCTGTGAATTCTTTATCCTTTTTATTTAAGATTTTTAAAATTATTTTGTATATCAGACTTTTTAACTCAGGAGTTGTGTTTACTATTGTATCCTAACCATTTTTCTAAAGCCATACTCCCAAGAGTTTTTAAAACTTTTTTGTCTCTATAAACATCATCTTGTTTGTCCACAGGTGATAGTTCTTCTTCATAAAACTTTCCTAAAATAGGCTCGTTATCTGTTATGTCTCTTATTTCATACATGATAGGGTCGTTTCTAAAAATCCTAGAGATTTCGAAAATTTCTTCCGTAAAATTAGCTTCATATCCTTATTCGAAAAATTTTTTGTACTTACTCACTCTAACTTTTTCACCTATTTTAAATTTTCATAAGGGATACTGTTCTGTCCAATGGCTATATAAAGTTAACCAAGCTTGTTCCTCGTTATTTTTATTGATGTCTTCGTTTCATTAAGATGCTACCATGTTTAGTACTATCATAATTATAAACAAAATTGTTTAAAACATCCATCTATTTGTAGGTTCCTTTAGAGTAAAAATATTTCCACATGATCGTTTTTAAAGTTCTATTAAATCTTTTTACGATAGCAGCTTTTTTATCTGCATATGTGGAGAAATATTTTATGTTATTTTTTTCTAACAAGGTTTTTACACCTACGTTGTAGAATTCTTTTCCTTCATCAAATTGTATTTTATCGGGAAACTTATTAAATCTAGTTTTAAACTCTTTTAGTAATTCTTCCACAGTCTGAGTGTCTTTTTTACGTACAAGAATAGCAAAACCAAACCTAGATAATACCTCTATCCCAGAAAGAATCAAATTATAACCGTTATTTTTATATCTAAGTTTACTCATATCTACGAGGTCTAGCTGAATTTCTTCTGCTAGCGCATTCACAAAAGTTTTTTGTGTCTTATACTTTTTAATGATTTTTTTATATCTAGTATAGGTATCTTGTGTTTTTAACCAAGCTCTTATTTGTTTTCTAGTAATAAGTAAACCACCTTCTAATGCACTTCTATAAAGTGATTCTACACTTTTATACCCAGATTTAGGATCATAATAAAGACTTCTTAATTCTTGTTCATTTTTGAAAGCCTTTTCCATTTACTGAAGGTAAATTTCTAATCATATGGAACCTAACTCGCTTCGCACACCTCCGGTGTCTTCACCCTTATTAATATTTGTACCTATTCAAAAGTTTAACTTATTATAGATTCCATCGTGTATTTGAACAAAAGTTTCTACATCTTTATAACGCGTTACAGAGCTATTTAAATTTTGTTCTGTGGTGATAGGAAAAGTGACTATAGAGGAAGACAACTCCCCATTAAAAAAGTTTTTAGATTTATCCACGATATCACAATTTATCGTAATATACCTCAACCCAAGATGAACATGTACTTTTCATCACTTTCAACTTCTGCGTTTGCTCAGATGATTTTATTTTTCTCAAATCCTAATAACCCGAAATTTTTTAGATTTACATCGTGTAGTGTTTGAACCTTCGATATGTATTTTTTTTACACGTTTTTTTTTACATTGAATCTTCTCGTTTGCTTGGTCTATACTACAGTCAAAAGGGAGATCCTAAACTTATATCTTTTGGGGTCCTTTTATACCATCGTTTGTCATGCCTGACTGCATGCATGTCATTTTCTTTCTGTTTATTTTAAAGTACTTATATTAGCATACTACGACACTACACATCGGAGGTTCTTTTATTGGTTATTTCACACTTTTTAGTGTAGACATTTTCTTCGAGTTCTAGTTTATATTCTAAAAGTTTTGATTTCAACTGGGAGAGATTCCAAAAACATGGTTGTAATATGAGCTTGTTCGAACCTTCTAAAATCTTATCGTTAAAATTTTTCTTTATATTTTTGTAGTCCCAAAAAATAGTAGCTGTTTTTACAAACAAGCGATCACCTGGTGATATCTTAATGTTTCTGTCTAAAATAATTTCCTTAGAATTGTTTTCGATAAATACGGTAAGTTTGTTCATTTATTATTATTATTTTTATCTTAAATAAATGGAAGTCGCAACAGATAGACGTTTTCCACAACTAAATCCCATGTATAAAAAATATTATGGAAAAGACTATGAAAAAGCTATAAGACTTATTACTAGGGATCCAAGGATAGTGCAAAGTTTCAAAAAAAGCAAACGCTGATGAATAACCATGCAGAAAAGCTTTGCAAGATTGGCTCATAGCTGGCCAGTGGCTTTGAATGTTGAAGTATTTAATTTTGGAAACTACTGTACTGAACTTAATTTTCAGAAGTGTTTGAACACTCGTTGAGCCAAAATACGTGGACACTATACAACATGATTGTTCCACATCAGAACGCACAAGTTACAAACAGAGAAATACGATACGCTTGTTTTAATTCTCTATTTCCCGATTTGGAAGTTATGACAAACAATGCTTGATTTATAGCATAATTTTGAAATCACCAATTTACATTTAGTGCTGACCTACTATCATAGATTAATGCATCTACATTGTAAGCTGTTGTTTGCATGAGATGCAATACATATACATCATTTGTTTGATGGACATCAGTTTTCCGCTGAAGAACCATTGCGTTCACGCATTTAAGTTCTGGCTTGACATTGTAGTTGGTGCGATAGAATTCTGACAAACTTCTTTGTATGCCAATGACTGATCAGACAGTTTAAAAGTCCGTAGCGCAGCACGTACATCTCTGTTGCTGTTAGTAGTTGGTAAATTGCAACTCAGTAAAATTTTGTGCACTTTCTGTGATATGAATTCTTAAATTATTTGCATTAGCCATTGCCTGTATGATAAATAATATAACCTGCCCATGTGCCTAGCCTTGACATATTCTGTTGTTGTTTGCATAATACATTTACTTACGCTAGCAACTTTAACGCTGTTTAAAATAAACAATTTGCCTTTTCTTGCTCGACTAGCATGATTTGCTATAATTTTCAGCCTTCCCAAGTTGTCATTGTTAACTGTTTATTGACATTAACAAGCGTGTGTTTCTATTAATAGACTCAGCATGAAAGAGATGTCTAAATTTCCACATATACGCATTTGTTTGTTGTTGAAATATATCTTTTCGGTGGCTTGTGGAAAGTGAGATGATTGAGGAATAGACTGCCTAATTAATCGTTTTGTTACACACCTTCGTTTTCGATTTTTGCTCATCAAGTGAACTAACGTTCTGGTACGAATTCTAGACCGCTCTTGATCTTGGCTTTTGACATGTGCAAGTGCGCGATCTAGTTCGACTAAAATCACTACATGAGCGAGTAGATTGCAACGGTTATGCTTGTGCTTGAGTGCTAATGAATTTTGGCATAATTATAGTCGACTTATCTCTCAATCTTTATGTCTGAAATGCTGATATAAATATACTTGTCTGCGGCATGTTGGTGCATGCGTATTTTTGTTATTGCCAAAAAATCGGGTGTTCCGGGGTAAATATTGTTACATGTCGACATGCATACCACGAAAAGCGAATGTGATAAATTTACAATAACGACAATGATACTTCGCAATTTTTGTCAATTTGGCAAAAGGCCTAAACAATATTTGAACAAAGCGACTTAAAGGCATCTAGGGAAACACTGAAAAAGTACTAAATCACTAGAAAATAAATGTTTTCCGCCCTCATACACCCCCCAGAAAGTATACACTATGAATGAATGAATGACTGAGTGACTCGTTTGAATTTTCGCCACTCATCACAATACTGCAAAGTTACGAAGAAACTTTGCACTACAAACTTGGGATCGCGAAGCGGCAAAACAAAGATTATTTAAAAAATATCCAAATGCTGATATGTCTTGATTTGATTTTGAAGGTAGAGTCTTTAAAAAAATAGAAGAAAATCCTGTTTATCCCAAGATAAAAACACAAAAATTGCATCTTGTTGATGAAATTTATTACAAAGCTAGTAAAAATAAGCTTCCAAAGATAATCACAAACTATAAGAATTTAGATGACGCCCATCACATCCACAAAGCAAAATTTGACTACACTAATGATCCTTATTTTGCAAGTCTACTAGCCGCTTATGTTATTAGTTTCTAGGAGGTATGAGTTTAGAACACACGCATGAAAAAAATCCAAATATTATAAGTTCTATAGCACGATATTATTTTTATTTCCACATGTCAAGATTTTTAAATTATCCAGAAGAGTTATCCCCTTAAGCTACAAAAGAAAATCTAAACCTTATTCAGAAAAATATTCCTTTAAAAGGTAGTTTTAAATAAAGATTATTTTAAAGATAATCCTAAGATTGCAAAACTGATTGTTAGTCAAGAAAAATTTTTAAAAATGTTTTTTGATCATCCAGAAAAATATAAAGAAGACTTGAGTTCTAATATACTTTTTAAAACGATCTACAAGGATGGATTTAGAGTCATAAATAAGAGCGATGATGAGTGGAAACTCTTCATAAAAAGTTCTTCAGATGGGCTTACGGATTTAGGACAAAAACTGCTCCAACATAAAGTAGAGTCTTATATTTATTCTATTCTAGGAGCCCAAGTGAATACGAGATGGAGTATCGTAAATAATGGTGCGAAGAGGTCTCAAATGCTGGATGTTTTTAGAAAATTAGTAAAAGATACAATTATACAAGATGATCCCACGATAACTATCTCCAACATGAGAACGGCAATAAAAAATACTAATGTTATTTTCAACATGATGATAGGTCCGGGGATTATTTTGATCCTGTCCGACATAATTATTATTAAAGAACCTATTCCAGGATATAATAATGTTTTAACTATAGCCACAGGAGAAATGAAGTTTGGAGAAAATCCAAAGGTGAACCGCATTAAGTCTATTATTAAAAAGCCAAAAATAGATAAACCTCTAAGTCCAAAACTTAAGAAAAAAGTGTCTTTTGAGCTAGAAAAAATAGAACATATTGATAAACATTAGGAAAAGAGCCATAATGTGGCTCTCTTACAAGTTGCAGGAGTTATGTTAACAGCTGGTATTTTGGTTTCAAAGCAAAAAATATATTTTTTGCTATAATAAATGGTAATATTTTTTGGATACGAAAAAGAATATAATAATATTAAAGAAATCAAAGACGAATTAGAAAAGGCTAAGTTGGAAGTAGAGTCTAATAAATCACTTATATTATCGAATAGAACTGATATCGTTGCTAATAGAGGATTCTCTGCTGGAAACTAAAAAAACATAAATACTATTCAAACAAATATTGAGACAAATAGAACTAATATAGCAACCAATAATACGACTATATTAGCAAATAGAAAATTAGCTGCGAATAATAAATCCAACATCGATTCAAATAAAAGTTTAGCTACGAATAACACGATAAAAATAAGAGATGCCAAACACGAGCTAAAAAATGAAATATCAAAGATAAATTCGTGTTTTATGTTTACGTTTAAATTTAAAAACTTAGATCAATCAGTTTTGGTAAAACCTTCTAGTAATTGTAGAGGATATCCTCCAACGTTTATTAGACCACCAAAAATTAATAATAATACAAAAGTTAAACTACTCTACCACATTTTTGATAACGAAATGTTACTAACGAATCTAGGCTTGGATTATCAAGTTACTATTATAAAGACAGATAAGAGCACACTCTTCTTTAATGCACTACAAAAGAACTTTTTAAATATAAATATACTCGAAAATAATTACATCATAGAATTAGATAAATAATTTAAATTATCTGATTTTGTTAGTAATGTAGATGATATCTTGGTATTTTTTATAAGTTGTCGTCAAAAAAGTTTACCCACTATCAAAAACGAGTCAGAATTATACGTCGTTGTGGAGAGCTAGGCGGAAACGAACGAAGTGAGCACGACCGTAGGAAGTGCAAAAACCTCATATTTACTTAAGATCTACACGACTAAGGTCGCAGGTAGTGCTTGACTGATTTTTGAGTAAAAGATAGATACCTTAATTTTTACTTAAAATATACTTAAAATAAATGAATGCGAACAAAGTAAGCCCTAGTGAAAAAAATAAGCGAATTTTAAGCGAAAGCAAATATCGATAGCACATATTAAAAAAGCCAGTCAAAAGATTATTGATAAATTATATACTGAGTATGAAAGAAAACGAATGAAAAAAATGTATGAATTCCTAACTGATCTGCTGATATCCATATTTTCCACTAAATGGTGGACTTGATGCAATCGAAAACCCAATTATTTTATCACACGAGCCTAAACATGATGAATTGTTCAATAGAGATGCTTACTCCCGAGTTGACACACTATCTCCATACTTACCATTTATTGGCTTACTAAGTGGTGGTGTGACTACAGCGAAACATATATATAACCATAAAACAAAAACAGAAGATGTAGAGCCACCAAGTGAAAAAACCATTATTTAGGATACTAATTTTTGGAATCCACAAAATAGAATTTGGATACCATTTGTCTGAAAGTTTTTATGATTTTCCAACAAATATGAGCAAAGCCAGTTTAACCTTGATTTTGTATAAATGAGTAGAGGCCAGTTTACCAATGATTTTGTAATTGAGTGGAGGCCAATTTACCTCATGATTTTGTATGATTTAGTAGAGGGCAGTTTACCAATGATTTTGTATAACTGAGTAGAGGCCAGTTTAACCCTAATTTTGTAATTGAGTAGATGCCAGTTTACCAATGATTTCTATAACTGAGTAGAGGTCAATTTAGCCTTGATCTTGTAATTGAGTAGAGGCCAGTTTAGCCATGATTTGTGAATCCTTGAGTCGAGTAGAGGCCGGGGCACATTTCGGCAAGTAGCCATTTGTAGTCGCCATTTGCAACTATTATCCTTATCTTTTTTATTCCCTGAACTATTTCTAGAAGAGCTGGGTTTCAACCAGCAATCTCAATGTTCTCAGTTCACCATCATATCCTTTCCACCACCAGTCCTTTAGTTACCAAACTGCATTATATTTCATACGAAACATTTTTTCAGCCCCAGTGCTACTCACCCTAACCCCAACATAACCCCTACTACAGAATGTGTTTTATGATAAATGTTCCTGAACCAAACTCTTCTGGTATCTAGTTTAAAATATTAACCAGTTAAAAAAGTACCTACTTTGATAAATTAATCTAGTTAAAATTAAACTACCTGAAAGAAAAAATTACCTGCAACATACTCACCATTAAGACGCCAGAGTTTCACATTGAAGTAATAAGCATTGGTTCCCATGGGCACAGAATAAGTCAAACAAAAGAGGAACACACAGTTTTTTCTAAACCTACCAAGGAGCATGAATCACAAACAGACAAGAAGAGTGGTCAGGTGTTACCACAATTTCAGTTGAGTGTTGAACCGAGCAAATTAAACAGTTTCGCTTTTGAGTAAGTGAAGTAGTGTTGGACTTCAACTTAGTAAAAAAAGGCACTGAAGCTTTAGAGTCTCACCTAATTATTAGAATAACATGCGTAAATACCTTAGCCTCTTCCTCCTGAGCTTTCCGAACTTTTTCTTTCAATTTGATATTTCTTTTCTCCTCAGCACGACGCTGTTTTTCTTTTAAATGAAGTTCTTGTTCCCCGATCAACATCATTTTTAGATCGCGTGCCTTCTCTACCTAAAGATTCCATTATTAAAACTTTGGCAATAAGCATTTTCATCAGTCAAAGGTTGTTTCAACTGGAAAAATAGGTACACTAAGCATACTGTATCTGCAAAAGATGCAAGAGCTAGCTATAGGGATATAGGCAACAGTAGAAGCGCTAACATTACACGTTCAGAAGTTACATGATGATCTAATGAATGGTATGCTAGAACCTGGCTAAGAATACGCAAGGAATATGGAAATATGCCTGGCTAGAGAAACTGATGACAGAAGTGTAAAGAAAGAAGCACCTGGAAGACAAAATGTTTAAGCAAAGTTGGTTTGGTTTTTTGCCAACTAATGAAGTCTTGATCGCTACAATAGGGTGAAATTCCCCCAAAAATTTGTTTTATGTAATTAGCTAATGAACTGGAAAATTTAAATTCTTAACTTAAAATAATATTCTGAACTGGAAATATCAGCCGGGCTTGGGTGATTTGCAATTCCCTTGTTTTCTGGTGGAAGGCAGTTGATGATTGATTGATTGCACAATTTTTCCTGCTGTCAATCAATAGGAAATATGAATACTAAAAGAAATTTAGAGTAGCAAGCTCTCTAATACGCTACCCAACATGGATACGTTAAAATTTCAAATTCATATTCGAGCTATTGTAACAGCTAAAATGGCAAACACTATCACACGAGCCACAGAGCTGTACATAAGCTGGAAAGCGCATCTGTTGTGAAATGTAAAGCCAGAAGTAGATGTGCAATATCGCAAGATCGCACGTTGAGGCCTCACTTTTGCATACATTTGAACTACAGAGCCGTATTTTTGTGCTTTTTGGCTTTTAGATGTCGCCAATTCTTTTATCACAAATAAAAAACCACGCAAGGAGACTTTTGAGCAAAAAACTAGAGTTCCTTTCACTTTATAAGTTTGAAAAATCAGATTTACATGTTCGGATAAACAGGTTTGAGCTTCAGTAAATAAGTTTGTTTCAAGTAGAAGAAAGGTACGTTCACTTCAATATATACAGATAGTGATCCAACAAGATAATTATATATAATCCAGCTGTATTTCAAAAAGAAACAAAAATGACATGCAAAGAGTGTACATGGTAGGATTTTCAATGTAGTCTGGATAAATCCAAAGCCATTGTACGTGGTGTAATGAAATAATATGAGCAGGACTTCGCGAGAGATGAAGTCACTGGATAAAGGAAACAACATCTCTGTGCTTTGAAACACTTCTTATTGTTGCCAATTACCTAAATTAAAATGATCTAACTTTTCATCAACAAATTTAGGGGTCTATCAAACGTCCATACAAGCTCAATGAGCCTCAGTCCGTTCATGACAACATGAGAATCCAATTTTACAAAGTTAATAGAGCTGAAAGAACACTATTTTTTTGCTCAAAAGTCTCCTTGCATGGTTCCTCATTTGTGATAACAAAAATGGCCCAATCAGCAACATGTAAAAGCAATAAAAAGAAAAAAACTATCATTCTGTAATCAGTACTATTACTAACCTAAACAAACGTGCGACCTTTGACTTCAACCAGTATCATTCTAACTTAATCGCTGACTGGTTTATAATTGTATAAGATTGTCACCCAATTGATTCAAGAGCAAGACTGAATAATTGAAACACACTAGTATACAGCAATAAAGTTCTGATCACGTGTTATATGTGTCTCACTCCTATCAAATCCGCCATCTTTGCGCCAATATATTTTGCCGCGAAATTGGTGATTTCAGCAAAAACGAGGATGCGTCCTCATGCGGTTGCTTAACATTTTAATAAAAAATACAAACGAGAAATACCTGCATACACCGCCTGAAAAGTTTACAGTATGACTGACTGTATGACTCTATTGACTGTATGATTTACGTGAATTTTCGCCACCCATCACAATACTGCAAAATTTCAAAGAAACTTTGCACTAAAAAGTTATTGTAAAGAGTGAAAGTATATTAGCTCTCACTAAGAGCTTGAACTTGATGTTAAGCAACACAGATGCATTGCATGCACAGGTCCACAAATAGATTTTAAAACACTTTTATTCCCTCATCGGTCAAGGCCCTTAATATAGCAAATAGTAAATAGTTTAGAACTACATTAGTATGATTGCTTTGTGTAAGTATATCAGAAAAACTTATTAGTCTATTACTTAGTATGTATCATTTAGTAAATTTTGCATGCAATTCAGCTCTGTAGCTGCAATGTGTAAATTTTTAATGATAAAAAAACAAACAAATGAAAGATTAAAAGTTTAAAGGGGAAGTCTACCCCCAAAACAAGTAAAATTCAATTGAAAGGCCTCACCATTGCAAGTTACGCTGTAAAGTCTTTCGTCTTAATTAGTTTTCCTACACGAGATATTGCAAGAAACCTTCCTCCGAAAATTGCATACAGAAGTTCGCCACTGCCATTATATGGCAGCTCACAAAAACTCAGCGGTTTTGAACATGATGTCACTAGAGTGCTTGTCAACGTGCATGCCTTCTATTGTTTACATTCTGCTATAGTAAAGGGGTAGTAATTGATCTTGTCTTCATTTACATAATGCCGCACTGCATGGTCCTGCACTGTACCACTTAAAGAGAACGCAGTCCCAACAATTTTTAACATACTGAAAATAATACGAAAATGATTCCAAGAGTAACAAGTGAAAGAAGACGCAAGGTTATTGAGCGACAAGAAGAACGTCTAAGTACTACAAGTCTTCTAACATGAGGAAGCATGCAAAATCAAATACACACTAATTTCCTCAGGCTCTAGCGCTTTGGTAAGGATTTTATACTACTTTGGTTTTCAATGATAACGCAACAACAAAAGACCTGAGACAGAAAAAATAGTGCAACTAGTGCTCAGTATTTTTGTGTACAACTTTCGACACACGTTAAATTTTCTTATTCAATTCGCGTTGCTTGTGCAGCAAATAACAACCTAGTCTGAGAACACTAATCAGATCACAAGCGACGCTATTTCTAAAGGTGCAACCCTTCCAATCTGTGACCTAAAACCAGAAGAGTCAAATGAAAACATCAGTGCTACTACCGAAATCACAGCCTTGCCAGATGGTGAGGTAATAACAAAAATTTCAAATGAGGGCTCAAATAGAACTACGTCACAAATCGATATAGGGTTTCAATGTTGCCATGATGCAAAATTGCTAGTGAATGCTCAAACCTAAACAAATGAGAGCTTCACCAGCCAACATGGCTCTATTTACCCATCCACTAGCTCCCACCCACAAATGCAAGTTAGCAATAACCATTTAATGGATCATAACTATTATGCTGACCACCAAAAATTTTCGATGCAGATCAAGCAAAGCAGCATGACCAAAATACAGAAAAAGATGACATAATTGGAGAGACAGAACCTATCTCAGATGCCCCTCTACCATGTGCGATGACCAAATCCTACATGACTTCAACACAGTAACAGGCAGCATATGCAGTGATTCTGACATGGAACATGATGATGACTACATACCTGAACACAATCAAACAGATGAATCCAATGAAACTGAATCAGCAATGAGTCAACAGGCATGTTGGGTGCAAAGAATTTTATAGTCCTGAAGAAGCTCTGGATATGCTATAGTTGCAGGCAAGCTGTCATTGAGAAAACCAAATTTATGAAAGGTGTGATGGTGCCCACAACTGTGTCTTGCGTTAATGCACACATCTATACATGGGTTTCCTAACCATATGTTAGAAACATTCCACTATGCAATTTGTTAATTCCAACAGCTGTCCTGTTTACTGCCAACACTTTTGCACTGCTAAACCATTTTGCCTCATCCTTAACATGCTCATAGTGAGCAAAGGTACCATCAACTGCATCCAATGTAAGTATGTTGTCCCAGTTGTTCACAATACTTGGGAAAATTACCAGAAACAGCTGCTTCAAACAATCAAACAACAGAAGGCACCAATAAATGTGGCTGGAGAAGGTTGTTATGACAGCCCAGGTCATTCAGCAAAGTATGGTACATGCTCTATACTTGATGCATCATCAGAAAAAGTTCTAGACTTTAGTCTTGTCCAAGTGACAGAAGTGTCTTCATCCAATGCAATAGAAATGAAGGATGTATAAGGTCATTAATTAATTTCCTATAGCAAAAAATTCCTGTTAGATGCTTGACAACAGACCCGCATGTTACCACTGCAGCTCGCATGAAGTCTGATTTTCCAGATATAATACATCAGTATGACGTCTGGCATTTGGCCAAATCGATCACAAAAAAATTGACACAGAAGTCTAAGAACAAATCCACTAAAGACCTGTTGCCACGGGTCGAATCTATATCAAACTATCTATGGTGGAGTGTTGCAACATGCGATGGTGATATTTCCATTATGAAAAAGAAGTGGCGTACTATTTTTACCACACTGTCAACAAACACCAGTGAACTGGTTGCAAGGTATTCAAGAGGTGTGTCCATCATAAGCCATCTCAGAGTGAAAAGAAAGTACCATGGCTGAAACCAGGATCTCCTGCAATACTGCCCTTGAAAATGTTGTGAGTAACAAACGGCTTCTAAAAGACATGGAGAGACTGACAAAATTTCACCACACTGGTGTACTGGAATTTTTTCACTCCTCCTTGATGTTTAAATATCTCCCAAAGAGAAAGCATTTCAGCTACACAGGCACATTGGCACTCACTCAGCTTGCTGCACTGGATCACAATCACAGCTGAAATCGAGAACAAGCAGCGATCAAATTTGGAGAATGTAGAGACCAACACCAATTTAAGGATGAGAAGCCAAAGGGTAGCAAAAGTTAGGTTTGTAAGCCTATCAAAGAGAAAAAGTCAGATGAATATTGGTCTATAATGCTCAATGACGTAATTAAGGCAAAACTAAATGGCATCACAATTGCTAATCCACCACCTCAAATGCCAAAGCATAATGCCAAGGAGCCCAAACCAAGCAAAGTTTTGTGATAGCAAAGCACAGATCAAGAATGGCAAAATATTGTATTACTATATTATAGAGCATGTACCATCTATAAAGCACTACTATGAATGCTAAGGACTGGATTATTTATAAGTGTTTGAAATATGTACACTTGACATACACATTTTAAATAATTCGTACACGCACATCTATGGATTCCCTTGAGGTACACATCACATGCATTCACAATCATCGCATGTATATTCTGTACTTATATGTTTTACATTTATACTCATAGGTAACATTTGTAAATAAATACTTTCTTACAATTAAGAGTCTAATCTGCAAAATGAAAGCCTTCAAATTGAAAATCCTCTTCCAACCCAGGTGGTGGAAAATGTGCTCTTATATAGAGCTGACTGCACATGATGGCAAAGGCATGCGGATTTCTTTGCCTAAAGTTCCCCAGCACCACCTAACTAATTGCCTGTATACAAGATGCCCGCTTTTATTGTGTTCACGGCTCTCAGTTGCTCTCAGCCACAAAAACCTCCTCAGTCTTGTTCATTGCCTCTGGTATTTCATGGCAACAAACTGACTCCTCAACCCAATGCATTATTTTACAGTGCTCACAGGCACACCTTGACACAAAATTATTCTACGGAACTGAGAAGCAACAGGCCCTACCAAATCCAAATGAAATAACGCTATAGAGTATAAACGTGTATACCAGAACATTGTCTCACACAAGCATTCAACTTACCAGTCTGTGTTCTCCAATCGGCTTTCATCAGCATCTTCACTATTGTCCCCTTCACTATCACCACTATCCAAACTGACATTACCTTTGATGACTGCCTCGAACTGGTATGGCAGCAGCCCCATTACATTGGGGGCAAATAAACTTTCATCGTCGCTATTACTTGTGCTACTATCGCTGCTACTTTCACTGGATTCCGAATCTGTAGCAACTACTTCCTGTTCCATTGAGTTGAGGTCCATCACGCAACGAAAAAATATTGAATGGAATGAGAAAATATGGTTTTAAATAATCAGCAAGAGGAGAAAACTACAAAAAAAACCACCTTTTCCTAAAATAAAACTATAAACAATATAGGGCAAGCACATTGACAAGCACTCCAGTGACGTCACGTTCAAAACTGCTGTATTTCGCAAGCCACCATATTATAGCAAAATGGTGACGTTCTACATGCAATTTTAGGCGGTAGTTTCTTGCAATATCTCGTGTACGAAAACAAATTAAGACGAAGACTTTGCAGTGTAACCTACGATGGTGAGGCCTTTCATTTGAACTTAACTTGTTTTGCGGGTAGACTTCCCCTTTAAGGCTGCCTCCAATCTTTAAAAGAAGAGCAATGACAACCTGACACACAGGGACCAGAAATAAGCAAGAGAAAAGGTAAAGTTAACGTTGAGGAACAATTAAACACATCTGCAAAGGACCACAAACGCTTCGTATATTTTTCAATTAGAAGTCAATATTCAGACAAATAACCATCTCTGCTTTCCAAAATGCTGCACAAAATTGCAAGATTCTGTTCAAAAGTTTGTTAATTGCAAGTTCGCAAGCAATGTGGTCTTAAGGCAGTAAAAAGGCTGTCATTCTTTTATCTACTGCACCTCATACCAGCTCAATGACTTCATCTCAATATTTTTATGCCCACATGCACATTTTCTTATTTCTGGAGGAACCTGCCTTCTTGCCAAGGATGACTCAGTGTTTTTGTGAACATACATCAAGGCCAACATATTGCTACAAAACAAACAACTCTATTCTCCTACAATGAGCATGAAAGACAGTGACTTGGAGCACACATGAAAATTGGCTAAAAACCATTTCCACTCAGAGGAAAGACAGGGCATTCTCAGAATTATGCAATGGCATCCATAATCTCCAGATGCTTACCCATGGAGCTGAATTGGGATGAACTAGACAAAGAGTGTGTGCCCTTTTACCATCAAGTGAATCTACACTGCCAGGATATCTGACAAACGAATTGAAAAAACCGCAAAGTATACAAATTAACAATGTTTGGAGAGACTGCCAAAACTTTTTGCAGCAGTTGTGAAAGCGAACAAAAGCTTCCTGAACAATATTTCCATAGACCTGACGAACTAATAGTGAATATTACCTTTACTCTCACTTGCCCCATTTATTGGGTTGTGTGACCATGCAAGTGTTGATTTGTCATGGCTGTTTCTTGGCAAGTTAATACATTTTACGAAATATTACTTGATTTAAAATTGAAGTAATAGCTAGAATCAATGGCTCATTGAATACAGACAGAATATAAGAGTTTTAAAGATATGTTAAAGTCAGAGCAGTTTCTGTACATGTTAACAACAACAGCAAATAACAACAAAAGTAGAACTTTAATGTCAAATAGTGGCTAAGTGTTTTTAGAAGAGCTGGTTCTTCTCAAAACGTATGGGACTCATTCTATTTCTCTTTACCATGTGAAAATGGTTGCAGTAATTTTCAGCAAATCTCATCAATTTTCAGCAAAATATAAAATATATTTTGGAGAAACTGTCTTCATAAGGGGGAATAGCCCATACATGTGATGATATATGCTTCACTGAGATCCCTAAATGGGACTACCCTGGAATTGAGTGTTTAAAAAAATTGACCCCCACTTGTTGCTTTCTTATTTTTGTATTAACAGATTCTCTGTAGCAGTTTTCCAGACTAGTTTCTTCCAGTAAATCCTTTTCTAAATCAGCATCTGAGAGTCTTCTTATCTGCAGCAATATTTTTTTCTTTTTTGTCAATTTTGCAACATAAATACAGGAAAAAAACAACACAAATAGAGAAATGAAGAACAGTGCAAAGTTTTTAAGATCTTTACAACATTCTATTTGCTACACTCTGTTAAATCCAGGCTGTTAACTATATTACTCATGGAAGATAGTTGTATGTGAGAGTATGTCTGTAGTATACAGAATATACTTATACACAGCTGTAGCATTATGCTACACCTGACCATACTGCACCTTGCACACCCAACCCCAACAAACACTCTACTGCAATGTGTACCATGCTCTATTACAGATTCCAATGGCCTCATCAAGATCTATTTTTGTAAGCTGTGTACATCCAAATAGTACTTGAATGTGCAGCCCTGTAGTTGTGCCTGTCAACTGCTTTACAGTGTATACATTGAGCAGCATATAGGCTATAATAAAGCTACATGCAATAACCACAGCTTTTATTGCAGACTTTGCTTGTATAAATGCTTAGTCAAGTAGTAATGCTTACATTAATAATTGAGAACATCACACATATCTGTATACATCCAATAGTGCTAGAGATATTATTTTCTCATCAGCCTAGTTGCATGTTGTTGGGTGTTGTCTCCAAGAACGTGCCATTTAGAGTTACAACAACCAGTTTCTGTTGTCTGTTGATGGTGATGATTATGAGGCGCTGAATTGGACAATATTCGGAACTTATTGTACAATGTGCTATAATCACAGTATACATGACAAACTTTATTTAGTGTGAGATAAATATCAAAAATTTGTTCGAAACTTCCTATTGAACATTCTAAACTTTTCTAATAGATTTGAGAATTCTCATATCATGTTGTCAAGTTCTTTTGTTTATTCTAAACTTTTGTAAGGTGTACCAATGCCTTTTCTAACATTCTAAACTTTATAACTTTCCGTCTTCCCTTTCACCACATATGTTATACACTTTCAAATTCATAGTGCATTGCAGAAATTTTATGCCGTATGCCAAATTTTAAACACACCACATGACAAACTTTTCACATCTTGTTGCACAATGCTTTGCAGTCGCCACAGAGCCGGCACATTCGCATTTGGTAGTGCCGAGGACTCGCAAGATTGCTCGTAATTTTAGTTCCGTTTCTACATTCCGCCATTTTATAAAGATGTAGAAAGCATCGCCACGTTGATATGAATTAAACTCTACTAGTCAAACAATGTCAGAAAATGCTGGGAATTTTTGTGCTGCACTTTCTAACCTCGCCCAGGAAGCACATAGTCAACTGGAGAACTACGATCAGAGAAGTACTTCAACGACTGAAAGGCTGCTGATACAATCAACACCATGAAAAACCCAAGAAACTCTAACTATCCAAGGAAAGACATATGCTGGGTGAACTTATATGCCTGTAGGTTCTTTATCTCTAACTCCACCAGATGTATCATCAAACAGGTCGAGTCAACCCTCATCAAGTTGTCCAAATTTAAATACGTACAATACAACAAGGTCACGTGGTGAAAGAAGTTTAACTACTGACAAGATTTCGGCATCACATGTTCACAGAAAAAGCGTAGATCTGCCTGCGGCTCTTCACTGAGAATTTCCAACAATTTCATCAGATAGTTTGTCAAAGTCGCTCAAAAGACCACAAGCAAAAAAGATAAGAAAATCTACTAGAGTGCACAAAGATGTTGTCCTACTTCCATCATCAACATCTTGTTCAGTTCCCACTAATCAAACAAGATGTCAAATTGAAAATAGAGGGTTTGTAGTCTATAGTCACCCACTTGACAAGTCTTGGGGAGAATATGAACTCAAAACTGGAATAAATGAGTGGTTTCCTATATTAGAAGATAATAATATTGATACTGACTTCATCAAGTCTTGCTATGGTTATACAGTGTGTTTCAAAAAAAACGGAACACTGTAGGTATTACATATTAGTCAGATGCATAAATTATATGTTAATGAGATTCAAATTAGTGCAATGCATTGAAACTTGAAAGCCTTATGGTCCCATAGGTAAAGTTTTTATTAATTTACAACGTAGAAATACTAAATGTTTATGCATGGCCGTACCGTTCAACATTTCCTCCATTTCTGTCCTGACTCCTGACACAGTGTTGCTCGCTTTTGCATCTCCCGCATTACATTTCTTATCATTGTCTTCTTATCATTCTTTCACTTGATGTTTATCCGAGTCAACATCGCAACAATTAAGTTCGAGATAGCTAAACTTTAGCAAAATGCTAAGGAATGGCATGGTCGGACTAAATAAACAGGAGATATTTCTTAAGTTGGCTGGAAATTCTTTTAAAAGACGTTTAATGATTTAACTTTTCCTGCCTTATTCCTTACCCATGGGAGACGCAAGGCTTTCAAGTTTCAATGCATTACACCAATTTGAATTTCATTAAAATATAGTTTATGCATCTGACTAAATTTGCAATGCCTACATAAATCAGTGTTCCGTTTTTTTTGAAACACACTGTATAGTTACTTCAAAACTTGCTGGAGGTGTGAAATTCACAGCTGCTTAGGTATGAAGTCTGACTGGACAAGGTAGTAAATATATATGGCCAAAAGAGGATATTCCATATTATGATGAAGAGGATCCACATAGTCCTAGTATTTTCTCCAAATTCTGAGATACATACAGAGTTGCCTAGTTTTTTAGACACCAGTCAAGAACAAATTTTGAATAACAACAGGCCATGCTCGTCATCTTCAATGAGGCATGAGGATAATATAACTATATTATGTGAAATGTTTCCAAACACTGATGATGATGCATTAGGTCATGCTTTGGAAGTCCATGGGACCACAGATAAAGCAGCTTTGTCTCTTTCTGTTAACAGCAGTGACCCCTCAGTTTCAATTAGTGATGATGAGGAGGATGGTAGCGATGAAGTTGTGATCCAATCTATCTCCTCTTTGCAAGAGGAGAAAACTTTAGATTCCATACTTAAAGATCTTGAGAAAGGACAGAGCAACGAGAACGAGAAGTTGAAAAGTTGAAGAAGAGGACCTCCCCAATGATGCAATGTACTATTACAAAGATCCTAATGTTGATGAAACAAAGCCATTAAGGGTTATATACAAAGGACAACCAGCAGTTGATACTGGAGGGGTTGCCAGGCAGTTTTTCACAAATTTGCTGAATAAAGTGAGTGAAATGTTTTTTGAAGATGATGCTTGCCGAAGTCCAATTTACAATGCTGATGTTGTTGCATCAGGAATGATGAAATACATTGGAACAATTATTGTTCACGGTGTTTTGCAAGGTGGGCCTGGATTTCAAGTGTTTAGTCCTTCAGTGTACAGATATTTATCCACTGGTAATTTTGAGTTGGGCATGAAGAGTGCAAACATCGGGGAATGCACAGTGCATATAAAGAATTTCATTAATCAGGTAATGGAGTACTTTGATTTACATTTGTTAAATAAAGTTAATATTTTCCATATATTTTTGTTTAGTTTCTCTACAGCACGTAAGTTATTATTGCTTCTGTTTGACTTGCATGTGCACTTTATTCACATTGTTTCATTGCTAAATAAGTTTGAAAACTTTTACCACTGTTGGGTGCTCAATCTGTGTCGAAAACATATGTTCAAGAGAAGTAAAATTGAATTGTTTGCAAAACATTTTTTGAAATTTCTGTGATGTTTGGTTTGTTTACTAGAATGTTTTACTATGTTAAAATCACTACCTATGCTTTAGCCTTTGTGTCTGTAAGAGTTCAAATGACTAGCACGCATAGTATGAAAATGCACAATACCCCTAAGACCCAGTCAGATGTGAACATAGTTATTGTTTAGGGCATTGTTGTCTACACATAATTGACAAAGAAAAAGTTTTACAGGTTGCAAAGTTTTTGAAGGAAACCATTAAAGTTGAACAACATGTTGTCAATAAGTTTCAAGACGAAAAGGTTAGAAGCTAAGCATATATATTTCAAGCTTTCATAACAACTGTCAGATGACATTATGATAAAAAATATATTGAATTTTGTAAATTTTAGAATTCATACATTTTTTAGAACTTTTATCTTTTTGAGCAAATTATTGTTTTAGGAGTTAACGATAAGACAATCGTACTTGAAGTAAAACGTCATACATTGACATATGTTACTGTTCAAAGTTGCCTTTTGACTATGTAAATCTGAAAACCGTTTCAATCAACTAGGATATTTCTACAATTATTTATAGATTGACAAAGCAGCTATTGAGCTTA
>JAOBYK010170013.1:0-20531 GCA_025434845.1 Phenganax subtilis | reverse complement strand
TTTTTGCATGTTTGTGAAAAGGATTAAAACAAACATGGCATGATATACTCACGAAAGGGCACAACAAAACCTTAGATAAGAACGTTCAAAATTTTCAAGAATTCGTGAAAATGAAATACTTTTTGGGTAGTATAAAACTAATAACTAAAATCACATCAATCTCATAAATTATCTGGAGTTTGTTTACGCCTGAGTCAAGTGTAAGTACAATACCATATGCTATCTCTACTCTGGTTTAGTAAAATGAATGTGTGTAATTTCGGATGCAATATATACTCTTAATGTAGTAGTGATAGCATGGAGGTACAAAAGTTATCCCCAGTTTTGTAGGGTTCGCGAATATATAATGACTATTACAAATCTGGACTTTTCTACTGAACGACGTTTCATTATGCAAAAAACATGATGTCAATGTATTTCTAGGCCAGGGCGTTTTCAGTGACTGTAAAAGTGTATTAACTGAACACAAAGATGAAACAGTAAGTTCGCTCAACTTTCCAGACAAGGGAGTTGTTCGAAAGGTGGATAGCGCTATCCACTGCATTTTTCCATTGATCGTTGTAACATAAAATTACCACTGATATCAATAGATTAGAGTCTCGGATAATTATATCGTCGACCAAAGTAGAAGTTTCGGTATTCTTTGGCCAATTTTCTGAACGATGAAAAATTCACTATCCAATGGATAGCGCTGTCCACGTTTCGAACAACCGGCCCCAGTCTTCTGTATGATGGAACCAAGCTATCAGCACAGGTCGGTGGTGCCGCAAAGACTAAGCGTTTTTGCATAGAGAGAACCGCCGATAGAGCTCTCATTGTACAAACTTGCTTATCCATCTACTTTTCTTCAGGACGTCTTTTTGCGGTTTCTGGAAATGGAGTTTCTCAGAGCGAAAGCTAAGTACTTGACGTCAGTTCTGTTACAAGCGTGAGAATTGAATGAAGTCGAAAGCCTTAGCTCGCAAAGTGCACTAAAGTTCCCCTTTTTACATTTTGAAGAAAGTTGCTTTACTCGATCGCATTGGTTCAATACGTCCACCACTTGCCAGGTATCGCCAGTTTGAACGCACGCTAGCAATTTGCAGCTGAAATCAAACTTTTGCACAATATGTTTTCAACAAGACAGAGCTCGCCGCATTCAAAAAATTGAAGTGCTGTTGCCTGAAAGCCTGCATTCTTCTGGTTGCTATGGGAATCATTATGACCGGCCTAAACCTGGACCGACTAAACAAAAATCTTTGTGTTACTTTGAATTCTCAAGAGCTTCTTAAAAAATCCGCACACAAATATAGGCATAGATCGGAAACAAATTGAGTGCATCAATACACACAATAGTAAAAATAATCGCCGAGAGCACAAACACACTCACAACTGCGCACACACTCATCATGCAATACGAATAATCCATTCCCACTGAATTTTTTCGGAGGCGCCAGTCAAATCGAGTTCGTATATCAGCTTTCAAAACCTTGGTATATATTTTTGTTGCTAAGCGACTCTGCAAAACCTTGTCCAAAACTCGCAGTCCCCGGCAACTTCATTCAATTAAAGCTATTTTTAAGTTTTCAAGTCTTCTTAGAAAGAGGATTTGTGTATATTTATAAACACAGTAATGCCTAAAATAACTGTGGGATCCAGACACGAAATTGCCATAAATTGCCATAATTTTATTTCTTACCTTTAATAGTTCCTCCATAAAACTTGCATGCATTCGTTTGGCAAATTGTTTTCTCGAGAACTATTTATGAAGAGTCAACAACGTCACATTTCAAGGTTGAAATCAATATCTGTGAAAACGAGAAAAAGACATTAAAAATATTCAAAAGTCAAAGTGCTGTTGATCGATTTTAAACCAAGCGTGTTTAAGGCCATTTTCCATTACGGCTGTTTTGCCCGCGCAGGCGGAGCGCACGGTTTTAAACATGCTCGTTTGTTGATTGTGCACTCTTGATCTCGCGTACACGCGGAGAAAGTTGAATTACTTTTTAACTTTCCTGACGTGCACGCTAGATCAAGCGCCAACAGACAACGACAGAGCATGTTCAAAAGTGTACGCTCCGCCCGCGCGGGCAAAGCGGCTGTAGTGGAAAATAGCCTTTACCAGCAAAAGTAGCGGGTATTAAGGAAAAAATGGATTGGACGAGAGTTGATGATGGTCAACTAAATCGCATTTTATATGAGAATATGATGAAACACAAGAACAAGTAAGGATTAGTTCGACTTGAAAGGCACTTTTAGATTGACGTTCACAGCGAACCGCTAACTGCTAACGGCAAACTTTAAATCACATTACATTGTAATATCAACAGTTTTGTAGAGCGAGAAGTTGCGAAATCACGCTTCAGTTTGTTATATGGGTTCCCGTAACATCGAACAACTGACATAGTTGACTTTAAAATACGACTTAAACTTTGCCGTTTGCAGTCAGCGGTTGCCGTAAACGTCAATCTAAAACTCTCTAAAGTATACATTGTTGAACGTATATTACTTTCTGCCCTAAACACGACAATTTGCAAAAATTATAAAAGTATACAATCTCTCGGCAAGAATTGAACCTACGGCCCTAGCTGCATGTAAAGGCAGTGCTCAGAATAAAACGTTTTATTGCTAAATTTAAAATACACATGAAGTGTCTCAGCCAGTGGCTTGGTTATTAAGTCAGGCAATGGCTTGGAAAATTGGTTTAAAAAGTACAAAGAAAAAATTAAAAGTTGTATCATAAGAAAAGAGTAATTAGACGAAACAAAAGAGGAAAATGCTTAAAATAATTCAATATGATTAGATATATATTTAACATAAGCTTTATTTCAATCTTGTATAATATTATGTAATTAGCATACTTCCACTATAGGAAATGAGTGCTATATAATTAGGTAGTATCATATATATAGTACTAGGAGTGGTAAATAGAGGAATTGTCTGGAAATTCGGAAAAAATAGAGGCATCTGTGTTCTGAATGAAATGACTAATGAAGTTGCTGGAATGTCATTATATTTAGCATAAAGAAAAAGATGGCGAAACTTTTTCAGTCTAAACAATAGTGTACGCACGCGTTTGAATTAAGGCCATTGAACTAAAATGATGAACGCCGATATTCGCTGCGAGTTTTCTCCTCTTATCGTATGTGATTGAGTGGGTTGACTGACGAGTGCATTGGCAAAATTTCTGGATCAAGTACATTTGCCAGATATTGACTTCACCACATCCTTCAAGAGAAGAAAAACGCGCATGTGCAAAGGGGCCTTAAACTTGACTAAAGACTTTGAACAACACTGTGAACACAAATACTCCAAACCATATATCTCCTTCCGAAATTTCGATATGTGTACGTTTCTACTCATACGAATTATCATTTTCATCGTAAGACGCAACATTACCAATGCTGGCATATGCAAGTTATGCATAAAGGCTGCCAGCCAAGAACGCGCAACTGAAAACAGCATTATGGCTATGATTTAATGGTGGAAAACAGATGCGATTACAAGCCAAGCTAGCCCAAAGCACTATTTCCCAAGGCAAAAAAGTTTTTCGTTGATTGTACGTCAATTATTTAGATTCTTCAAGTCGGTAAGCGTAAACAATATATATGCAATTCGCCTTGTAGCCTACATGCGTCATAAATGTGTCTAGACTCCAAACAAAATTACACATTGTTTCCTGTTTTTCTCGAGGAAAACTAATGATTGAAACTCCTTTCGATGGACTCATTATAGGTTTCACTCGAATGGCAAAAACAAATACTTCTCCACGTTCGATCAGCTGACTGTAATCACGAACGAGGATCATTAATTTCCATGCAAGAGACGACTGCAGAGCAGAAGCGAGGAAGAACAGACCGCGCTATTCCAGAGGGCCTGGAACTAGCCGTTCTTCGTGCAATTTACCTCCGCGACACTGAACCAAAAAAAAACCTAGAGCGTTTTTGAACTTGACCAACCCAATAGACGACAAATCTACTACTTCAACTGCAAAATAATGCTAAATCCTAACATTTTTTAAGTTTAATAATTTATTGCTATGATAACATCAATTTAATACTGGTAGCATATATTATGTACTTTCAAGTATCAGTGCTCACTTCAGAGGTGCAATAAACCGTTGCCTAATTTTAAATCTACTGTATATTAAAATTATTAGCGTTTTCCACGGTATATAACTACTGTATGTTATGTCATAATATTTTCGTATAAAAATATAATTATATAAATAAATATATCTTGGTTTATTTTTATATCTATATATACTGTACATAAATAGGACGAACATTGTTATATAAAGCATTTTGAACAAAGCAATTTCGATATATTAAATAAACTATTTTTGTGTTTGAATGAATTCAACTCGTCTTTTTCTGGAGTGTAATTAATGTAAAGGCCAACTTCAGAAGGGTGAAATGCCTCCTAGGGCAAAATGCTCGGAACATGGTGACCAACACAAAAGGCTTACGCTTGTTGAAGTCGAGTTACACCTCCACGCATGTCATTCTGTGCCATAAAGAAAATTATGGCCACTCCAGTGCCCTATTTACAAGTAGTCACCCACTTATGTCGACTGCATTTCTTACATTTAACAGAACAGCACCACTGAAACGTGCAATCACACTCCGTGTCCTCTTTGAGCCAATATTCATCGTAACCACGACCACAGCACAGTGCCCTACAACTGTCGATACTACTAGGATCCTTGTTACATATCCTACCAGTGACCCCAGGGGTTCCTAGTTTCCTATCATGTTCACAAAACGACGGTGAGTTTTCTGTGTACAAAAGCTCGGTCTTCGTCGGAGATTCTCGACGGTCGACCACAACCAGTCTCAAACCAGTTCGCTGCTCATTACTCGGTTCCACTTTTCTCGCTTTAAGGTATAAATTCTTTATGGCGCTGCCGATTTGGCGTAAGCCAGAGACAGTTTGAATGCAAGTTTTTGATGTACATGAACCGCTCATTCCATGGCATTTGCACAACGTCTTCAAATGCGTCGTAAATACCTGGAAAACGGAGTAATCGATTAATTAACAAAGAAGAGACTAGTTCATGGAACAACGAAAGAGCGTATTTTTACATCGTTAATAAGAAAGACACTCAAAGACTGCACAACTCCGCCAAAATGTTTTAGTATACCGTTGAATAGTTATTAAAAATTCATCTTGCATATAAATATCACTGCTAGTGCTAATGGTACCAATTATTTGCATAAAGCCTTCACAGGCTTCACTTCAAGCCCATCCCACTAAAATTAAGTCAGGTTTTATATAGAAAAAGGTATCTCTTAATAAAATCACTGAAGTGTAATAAAAAATGACCTACCAAGCGTCCAGCTCTCAGATTATGTCTGTTCACCATGCCTTGCACATCATAATTACTTTTTCCAGAATTCAAAAACTTCTGCGAAAAGTACATCCCGTGTGCAATGGCGGCATCAAAGCTGATGTATTCTTTCTTAGTTCGCCGTCGTTTTGAGCCCATTTTATCACAAGAGCTCATCACTCCGCTGGCACAATCCAGCGACACTGCTTTGGCAACAGCCGCTGCCACTAACGCGTGTACGAATGCAACTTCTTTGAAACCTAAAAGAGAAGTCAAGGATTATTGATAAGTCTTTTTCGTGTTTATGTAACCAATCAAAGTTGAATTACCGTCAAAATATAAAAAAACCTTTACTACTTTCGTTTCTAAAATTCGTGCTGTATTACACCAGATGGAACAGAATTTCAGAGAATAACATTTTTTTCTATATTCTGTACAAAACTTTTCCGAACAAATGTGTTTGTTTTATGCAGAAGAAAACTGCTAAACTGCATGAATTGCTAAGGTAAAAGGCACTTTCATGTACTCATGTTTGTAACAAAGTTAGCTTGTTTGCCTCTTTCTAGTAATTTGAGGAAATTGCATAAGAAAGCGTGAATGATGGATTTATGAGGTTATTTAATCCGTGTAATCATTGCCTAAGGTAATCAAATTTGTTACTAAAATTGCAAAAAGATCATTCCAGAAGTCCACTGTTCAAGCTGTTTAACTATATTTACACAAATAATGAGTATATAATCCCCATATTTGCTAGTGTTTTTCCACGGATTTAGAGAGCTATATTCGTATATAAATGGATGAAATTTGATCTCATGTCATTAGCTTTCCTAGTAATGGGTACACTTTTCCGTTTAATGTCAATTTGGAAAGCATTCAAGCCGGTTTTCATCCGTCATAATTCATCAGCGAAGTTTTATTGACTCTAATGTGGGCGACCACAGTTTCGAAATAAAATCTTCAATCTATTAGCTACATACATTTTTACATTGATCATCGACAATCGATCGGGGAACATCGGCAACGAGTTTAATGAATAAAAACCAGAAATAAAGATATGGGTTCGTAACATTTCTTTACATAGATTGAGATCTACCGAATAGTCACAATGCATCCTCACCTCGGCTCATCAGTGGCGTAACCAACGGCTGCATAGTTCTGTCCTGCATATTAACGAGTGAGCTACAGTTCCATCTTTCGTCACGAAACTGGTACTGACATTCATCAACTGCTTCATGATACCCTCGAAAAACTGCAGCAACTTGTAAAGGAAATTTTAAGCACATCTTTCTTTGCTGTGCGTCTAAAGCAGGATTCATACACAATGCCAAAGCTTTCCCTTTTCTCTTTTCCTCAGATTCCCATACTCCTGATGGGATTAGTTTATTTGTCGGCTTCGCCACTTCGAAGAAACGATGGCTTTTCGTCGCTCTACCTCCAATCCTGAATGTTCAATAATACACATTAGCATATTATCTGTCATCTACCAATTAAAACACACTGATTCTTTTGCAAAACCAAATCATATTATAATTAGACGCAATTTGTAACATCTCCAATTAATTAAACCAAATTAGATAATGAAAACATACAAACAACTTAAACCAATGACAACACGATATTGATCCCCCAATTGATTAAAAATCAAAAGAAGACGGTACAAAGTTACAATACAATGTAAACATTTTATAGAAACATGATTTTTGTAACTTCTGCTTAGACGTCAGCATTTTTGACAAAATTCTAGCCAAAGGCGCGGATGGGAAATCTCGATTGTAACACGCATAAATAAACATTGTTGTTACTTGAGAAGAGACAAAAAAAACAAATTTAATCAGATTTCCATCTAGGCAACCGAAAAAATACGGTTGCTGTTTTTTTTTTAACGGGAAACGGTGGTTTCCCTATCTTCGAAATAAAACCGACTTCTTGATAAACGAAGTCAATTTCTTTAAGAAGTAAAGGCATGATTTCCAAATTCACATCGATCAATCTTTCTCAACTTGCCGGCGTATATTTGATTAATCTGTGCGAATTAATCCCGTCGTGAAATGTTTGTGGATTAATTCCAATACAAATCCGGTGCAAATGAGAGCCGCAAAAACAAGCATGCTATATTAGTCCTCAATATGACAGTCTTGACACAAAACGTTTGATACATTTTGTAGATCTATGTACACTATGATTACGAAATAGATTGAGACTTCTACAACTCACCTGCGTGCAGTGGCGTTGCTGAGCAGTATTAGAAACATCAAATAAACAAATATGGAACAACAATTGTATGGAGACATCTTGTTCGCAAAGCCGTTAACACCTAATGTGAGTACTAAATTTCCAGCTCATTGCTCAAGCTTTTATAGAGAATCCCTACGTACACGAGCGGAAAAAGAGATGATTGAATTATGATGAAACCTCTTAACAACAATTAGGAAGCACTTGTCGCTCGTCGGAACAATAAGAGAGGTTGAATGAAAAGCCCTCTCGTCTCGTAGCCATGTGGTAGCTTTCTTGTAGTGTGGGAATTGCTTACCATTACTACCATACTTCCATTTGTGGTAAAAGGTTTAATCACATCACTTCTTCAAGAAAGAGCGTTATACATTAGAAAAATATACAATTCGAACAGCTATAATTGGTCAATATATATTTATCGATCACATCATAGGTAATGTACATTACATCATTTAAGTTTGTTACACTAAAGAAAAATCGATGCAGGTGCTAATGTATTTCTTTGGCTCAGTGAAATTTGTGTGCATACTGCATATGTTTAATTTTGTTACTTCAATTAAAACTATGAACTCAATTGAATCACAGCAATTACGAAGTTCAAACAACTTGAGATTTACCAGATGGTATGAGACAATCACAAGCAAAAGTTACTTCAAATACTATTACTTTTTTGCCAAAATTCGCTGGTGTTTGCAAAGTGACACCCATTTTATCAGACTTGACATTGAATGGATATAGCAAAATAATAAATAGATAAAGACATTAATAACTTGATTTTTCGAAAACTTTATGATTCAGACGCGGATGCATTGAAATACCAACAGTCTAGTTAATACCTGCACTTTGCAAAATTAGTAGCTAGGGCCACACTGGACGAACCAACTGAGCATGAGTTTTCCCTCCCGTGAAGTTAATCAGTACTATACATAATATACCATAAAAGAAACTTGACAATATGACTTCTTAACTTGGTAAACTTAAGCCGTAAAGACGAAGTATAATTGTGTGAAAGGTTATCATAATCATAGTTAATTGCTGTACAGAAAGACTTATTGTCTAATCAGATACATTTAAGGTACCACCACGCACAACGATCAGGTTAAAAATATATATAATTGATATTGCGTGCAAAGAACGTTTTCACTCGTGCACGTGTTCATTGTGGAGCAAATGGGGAATTGTTGATAACGTGTTTTCTAGTAACTATAGCAAATCAGAGTCAAGGCCAATGGAGACATGGTTTGCATTCAAACTCAGCTAACTGTAACTCCCCAGTAATAAATGAGATTGTGTGTTAAAACATCTCCACCGAGCACGACTCTTTCAAATTGCCCAAAAACAGTAGCTAGCTGTATGGTTGAACGATTACACTATACGTTTTGAGGTGGATAACAGAGTGGTTAAGATATCGCTATTTCGCGTGACGGCTACGGGTAGCGTTATTTTAATCACAGTATCTGGCAGACTTCTTCACGTTTATTTCTATATTTTTTTCGGATTTGTTGCAGACTATAGTTTTGTACAAAAAGAATGTAGAAGTTCAATTTTGGGTAGACGCACACATATTGCAGAAAATCAACACGAAAGTCAAGCTACCTGTACATGTTACAAGAAATCGTGAAATTTTAGCCTTTCTAATAGCGTCAAAAGTATAGCCTCGTTCACCAACATCATGGATAAACACGCGAGTACAAAAACGTGAAACAAGGACTTCGGTCAGGTTTTTAAACCATATTTACAAAAAGCAATAAAAAACAACAACACAAAAAGACTGCCTGTGATACATGAACATAGTATGGGATTCATTGTCAATATTAAAAACGGAAAAATATATTATTATTGTTTGTAAGATTAACATATGGGAAAAAACTAACATAAACATATCTAAACGATTGCCCTCTGGCTGAATACGTGCAGTGTTTCATCAATCCTAGCAAATAAAATAGGATTTCGTTTAACGATCTTAATTTTTAATGTCCACTTCATCATCCCGTCGGTTACAGGTAATGTCATGGTAATCAAAATTTTCTTCTTAGACTGTAGTACATTCAACGATTAAGCGCAATGGTCATTAGAGCAAATTGGGTTTTCAGAAAGCCGGAACATATGAGGGGTATAGTAGGAGTATAACTTGTGTTTAACCAGCTCCCCGGATGAGACAAAATCCGTCCCAGCCCCAAACAAACAACAGCGCATACAAAAACATTGAGCATTGAGATTGTGTTGCACATAGCCAAACGTTCCGTTCTGTACATGACGTTCAAAATTTCTGAATTTTCCTTGAGTAACCTTGTACCCAGGGTCTTTTTAGTAAATACCGCGAGTTACTAAACAATTGCAGATTGAAGCACAAATAGTATAATGTATAGTTTAAATGCTCGATATCCCCAACTTTAGCCGTACAATATCTAGTCGCGCAGTGTTTCGGCTTCGTACAGTTCACTAAACTCTAGTCTTGACGTTGCTTTAGAAGAACAAAGACGTTTTTCATAAGGATTCAATCAGATATTGCCCGTGGAGGGCATTTCAGAAGAGATGATCTTATGACGAATTGTTTGACTGCAATCTCACATTTGCCGAAAACACTCTTCGGAGTTACGAAGACGGTATACCGAACCACTCCAGTCTACTCTGCCGCAGGGCGGAGGAACAAACTTTTGTGGTTTTGTTAAAAAATACTTTCAGTCACTAGAAGAAACGATTAAACATCACTTCCTGCATGCAAGCAATTAAATTCTGACACGTTAGAGCAATTTTATGACGTGCTTGTAAGAAAGGTGAATGTATGTCGCGGCAGCAATTATTGTCGATGAATAACAACAAATTAAAAAGTGTGAACATCTAGCGGCATAGACGCACGAGCAAGCCCGTTCTGTCTGCTGTAGTTTCCAATTCGCAGTACAGAATCTCATTATGTTCGTTAAAGGCCACTTTGTATAATTAGTGGCAGAGACAAAATCACGACATCCTTTAAAATTCAAGCAGCGTGTTAATTCATACCCTGTCTGTGGGTACTATAAAAAGTTGTTTTTTTGTAACTTTTGCGGTTAACCACCACATAGTCATGCGTATATAACATAAACAGAAAGCTTTGTTCAGGTTGGTGGTTAACCAACGATTCCTAACGTCTAATTTAGCATCGTAGTATATACCAATTTTCAAACAGAATGCGTTCTTGCAACTATTTTACAAATTGAATATCCAATGATTCTGCGTTTGTTTAAATATCTTGATAGCCATAGGGATGAACTTACATGTACTTTAAAAAACTTATTAATAATTCATAAGGCAATCACTACTGTGTCGTAGCTTTTGTATCTGATGAAACATGATCGTCACTTTCAATTTGATTATTTCATCTACGACAACACTGATTTTCCAAATGTCTTTAGCAGCAAACTCATGAGACAGGTCGTTTATGAAGCAATTTAACACAAAAAGCATGCATGTTCATTAGCAGTACAGAAAATGCAAATATGAGTCTGACAACGTGCAAAATCAGTAGAGCATGATAAAAAAACCAAAATGTACATTAATATAGGTAATTTATAGCCTTTCTGTACATGGTGTCTGGTCGAAAAGACCACCATGTAGCAATGAAAAGCTTGCTACCGTGTCTAATACGGAGCAAAATTGCAGATAATACGTTTACAAGGATGTGTTTATTCCGGGCGTCATAAAAATGTGTATGCTACAACAGGCCGCGCTAAAACTCCGGTAGAATGCAGCCACACCTTTAATCCATGTGTGTACGAATTCCGGCCACTCGCTAACCGAAACTAATAGAGTTTACCAGAGCACGTGTAAAAAATGTCTATATAGAGCACGTGAACGAAGAAATACCTACAGCATGTGAATTCTCTAGAATATCTCAATTTGCTGCTCTTCAAGGGAATAAAAACTTTTTGAACGTGGTTTGAGGGAAGTCTGAGAGTAGTTCGAGTAAAGTTATGAACGAAAGTTGGAATAAAACGAAGGAAATTTTCCACGCTAAAGCCTAAGAACCACATTATCTGTTACTGGTATAAGTTTGAGCAATTAAGTTTGGTGCCAAGACATGACTGGTTGATTACAACAATGAAACATTGCTACGGAAGCATTTATAGACAAACGAAAACAATGGATAAAAAAATCAAAGTGTTTCATTAGTAGTAATTACCAATATTTGGCTGCATTTCAGAAAAAACAAATGAGGCCTGGTAATAGTATACGGTCAATGATTTTGTCCAACAGAGCTCATTCACTACAAGTTGAAAGCTCACTTCAATTGGAGAAAGAAAAACATGTTTGATATTCAAAGAAACTTAGACGGCGTGAACCATGCATGTTTATTGAGCTGTAAACAATCTGATTGTTGCTGAGAGATATCGTAAAGTCATTAGAGACGAATCCGATCTTGTCTACGATATCAATTAACAAGTCAGTTATTCTCCAGTTCAACTGGATCCGTGAGTACGACTTTAACTAATCCATACAACTCACAAGTATTAATTTCACGCTCTCAAGTTGAACGCGAGACGAAGCACTGCATCCTAATCAAATTTCATGCACAAAAAGGAGGCCCCCTGGAAGAGAGGTCAAAACGCAATTTTAAGGTTAACATCTCAAGGATATATTTTGGAGAGAAAAACTGTTTCATCTATTATCATAGCTGTTGAGATAGTAGCTCAAAATTCGTAAAAATGCACAGTTTGCTGAAGATGAAATTAAAAATAAGCATAAACGTGCGACCACTATAAGATATATTTTGCAAAACATACTCCTATAGATCCTGTTTTCTATATACGCTTAGTGTATGTGTATCTTGCTTTTAACAAGCTATAGCTATACGTACAGTAAATGTTTCACCATCATCCTTATATCCAAGTCTTGCGTATATTTATTGTGTGGAAAACATTTTGAAGCTCACACAAACAGAAGCCAAAAGTAGGTTGCAGGCAAATTTCATGTTAGGAATTCAAATCCATTGTTTGTGCTGTACAAACATGTGGAGATCGCACGCACTTTGTGTCCCAAAATTTTACTCTGATTACATTCTTGGCACTTGACTAGGGCATTTCACTTAGAAACGTGTTATAAGTTAGACGAAGATCGGCTTTTCTCACACAGTGGCGCAAAAGCATACTTAGAATGTGCAAAATGCAATGCAACAAATTATAGGACAATGTTTGTGCAACGAGAGAATGCGGTATCTAAGGTGCAAAAAAGAATGCACTTAGTCTTGGTGGGAAAAAATAAGGATAAGTTGTATTAGTCAGCTTTCAACATTCCATTAATGCACTCAGAATACACTCGCTGCCTTAAAATTGTGCGCCAATCCGTACTACAATTTGAGATTAAAGTTTGATTGTGTGCCACACAAACAGCTGAAAGTTGTGCAGAAATATATGTTTGGATCATACTATCACTATTACTACTTTCCGAGTCGAGTGAAAGTTGGTTTTTCAAAATGCAGAACTATTGCGTGCAAGGCAGTTTCCTGGAAAGTTACGAATCAAGATTTTCACACGTATAATATTCTAGGTGGCATTCCTAACATCTTTCAGTTCTGGATGCTTCGCGATGCTTCTTTTGGTATGTGGACCACCTTCACATCGTTATATCTGCAGCTGCTTTTTAATAGGTTTGCGCAATTTATGCTAAATAGCATAATAGTTAACAAGCAAGTGAAATTTGAATAATCTTTACAAGTGTTTTCATTTAAGAAAATATGAAACATCGAAGAATAATGTCGTGCGAATATATTAGGCATAGAACCAGAGGACTATTAGCAAACGTTGCCTTTTAAGACTCGAGAGGTAACTCATATTATACATAAACTCATTGAAACTTGTGGTAAATTCATTGATGATGCTTAATACAAATTCTTGAAAGTGTCAAATTACTTTTACTTCTCTCCTTTGAAATCTTAACCGAAAAGTTAAGTGAACTCTCTTTTCCACTTCATGTTAAACTATAAATATAATTGTGAACAAGTCATTCTTGTCGTGTAGTGCAAAATTAATATCGAATTGCTATAAAAGGAATAGTCTGTTGCCTTGTGTATTGATCGAGGTCTTAATTGCTATGTACTGTGTGTAGGTGACTAAATTCCAGAGACGAAAAGCACATGTAATTACTGTACCATGCATTGAGCTACCAACAGCTGTGGAAAGCTATAGCATCAAAACATTTTCATTATATCACTATGCATCAACTGCGATTGTACTTACCTTGCAATTGAACAACATCAGCGAACCCTTCAGTTTCTTCCGGTCTCACGATGAAGCCAATTCAAGTGATTCCGTTTCTGTAAATGATAAAGAAGCACTAATTATTGCTTGAAGTGAAAAATTACTTGAGCAAAGTGTTTTCCAAACAAATGCCGTATTTGTGCAAAGGTCAGCGTCGATAGAAACATGGTCTAGAAACTTGGCAAACTTAAAAAGCTTCTATAATAAGCTATGATTCATGATGCAACGTCTTCATCTTGCAGACAGCGTGACGTATATTTTCATTTACATACGAGGAAGAGATTTAAAGTGGTGATTTCAACCATAACTCCAAAGATTGGCTTTAAATAAACATGCATCAATATAATCAATACTCATATGCTTTGGCGTAATGAACTGGGCTCAAGTTGGCTTTATAAGGCTACATTACGAAGAGAAGTACAATATTGAATAAAGTTATTTCCACCACCACCACCCGCACGCCCTTTTTTGTGTCCTCGTTGCAATAAAGAATATGTACAACGCGTTTCGCTAATGGGTTTGTATAAAACTGTACGGTAAAAAGTGCAATTTCACATAAAATAATAAAGTTTTAAGCAGTACAGTACACTTATAGGAATGTTTTACGTACACATATTACGGCGTGCACGCCCGGGTGAACACAAATAGGATTTCGAGGTAACCAAAATTATATGAGAAAAGACTATTACCAGGAAAAATAGTGCAATGATGCTACACAGTCCAATAAAATCTACGTTAGCTCGTCTTTGTCAATTGCTTTAGTTGCTATGATAACAGAACTAACAGGAAAAACAGAGCTATCAAAATTTTCTTTGACAGATTATTAAAGAAGAATTAGAATACCACTATCTTTTGACCAATTAACACTTTTAATTTTCGACTGGACTAAAAAGTTTCAAATGATGTTTTATTGGCAAACAAGGGATTCGTTGAATAAAGAAATAATCAAGTTCGGAAATGCGTACAATCTCATTGTAGAAGTACATCAATCTACTGATTCTAATCAACTAAACCCCCGCCGGTTGAATAAGATGCGAGAGTTGTCGAGAGATGTAATTTCTCGTTTGAATGTTCTTTGAAGATTTCCCTAGGACAAGCAGATTTCACCGCTTTTGAGTTTTGTCAAGTGTTGCTATGTAACTGAACCGCAATTTGCTTCGTAAAAATTTGCAAATTCAGAGTTGGACAAATTCTTTGTTTCCTCTTCATAGACATTATTGCTAAAGGTATTTAGTTCCATGAAACATACAGTTACACGTTATTTTCATTCACGTGATTTTGAGACTGCAGATGACGGGCAAGTAAATAAAAAATGGCCATTTGAAACTTTTTAGTTGAGTTCACAGACGATTTAGGGCATTAAGGTTCGATATCTTTTCAATTTGTTGTACAATCCGCAAATACAGGAAAACATCGTCAACGAAGTTGTTTGCTTGACCGACATTTGTTTAGAAAATCATGGGATTGCAAACAACCTACAGCTCATGCTCTCATGCCTATTTTCTTCTAGTCGGATCCAGCGACAAAAACTGTGGGAAACTGGTATTCATCTCTTCAACTCGTTTTTATATTTATAGAGCATTAAAAAATAGGGCAGTCTCTTCCACGTGAATCTTTTCCTAGCTATAGACCTAGCTAAGAAACTGAACGGGAGGTCGTATTCATTTATTGTAGCAACTCTCTTTAGCACGTTTTTATGCTCATCAACAGATCCGGTACTTTCTTTCCAATCTTGTTTTCGTTGGATCTACAGTAAAAATTGCATGCAGTGAGCAGTTATTTCGGAAATTCATCTCTCATCAATCTTAATATCATAAGTGTTTTCGCTTGTACGAATCTTGTTGTCGTAGGAGTTATGATTGCATTTCAATTTTAATCGGAAATTGTTCACTTCAGTATATAGTGTTTTCACTGACGTAAACCTCCACATACTGCAGTTTGAGCAAGCCATAAAAGTCGAACGACTGTGTCATGGGTAGTACTCTGATTAATCGTCCAAAATTTATCTACGAATAAAGAGTTGAGTCAAACACGTCATTACGAAGAATCGGAACTGTTGATATCACTTTTTTTGAGAGCCGGTCCTAGCTTTGGCAACCCTTCAAAACAGCACTCAACTACTATGAGCTAGTTCAAGCTTGAAGGTGAGAAATGAAAATCACGTGCATCAAAAATTCAGTGCTAGAGGTAACAAGAAAGATGACCTTTTCTTGGTTAAGACTAATTGCTTGAAAAGACACATTCCATACATGCTGCAATGCTAATATATTTCACAGAAATTTCTACATTACAACACATAAAGCTATCTCTACTAACACTTCTAATAACTTTACTCGTCGCTCAGTATTCAGGAATTGAAACGATGTCCAAAAGTTCCTAGCTCATATTGGAAAGTCTTTACACTTTTAAGAATTTGTTCAAGATGGAGGAACGAACCGGGCGCATTGCATTTACTTGAATCTCCGAACGTCCTGGTCTTTGAACTGGAATGTCAGAACGCCCTGGTCTAACAGCACCTTGCAGAATTTCAGAACGTCCAGGACGCCATGGATAACGTTGTTGTTCTAAATAGTAGTCTCCGGCAGGTTTCTTCATGTTGTTCAGTCCTACAATTAGCATTAGCAATCCCATGTTATAAACGATATAATTTCTCATCTCCTCAAAGTGTCCATGAGAAGGATTGTATACATGCTTATAATATTTAGGCCTTTCGAGGAAGAGTTATCAAAGAGGCTAAGCTTCACGTTTAAACGCTACGGCAAACGGCAGAGACTTTTTTTCTTGCCCGAGTTTCTTCGTTTCTCATCTTTTTGGATTTTCCATTTATGTCAAACATAGAACTATCTATCTTTGCCTTACTGTCTTTTTAGTTGCGATTTTTTTTCGCCTGCCGTTTGACAGTTGCTGTTGAACGCGAAGCTTAAGCTCTCTATTGTATCTTTCATACGCAAGAACTTTATTTTCATGGATTTATAGGTTGGCAGTTTTCAGTACTCATAAAGATGAGAATAACAATATTGGGTAAATCATATGCAGCGAGCATGCTATCCTGTTGTTTCGGCTTTTCGTTAAGTTTAATTCAAATTCATGCCCCATGCAATGAGGATCTAAAAGAACAGCTCCCCTACCAGGTCGTCCTGAGCCACCTTGTTGGAGCATTTCATCATTCTCTCCCATCCATGCGCTACAAATTGAACTTATAACATCGTTGAAGTGCTCTTCAGTTATTGTGCTTTTGTTCGCACGAGTAGAAGCTGAAAAAAAAGAACAAACAGTTCGTAGAAGTGACAAAAGAGTACAAATTAATGAACTGTTTTCTTAGTATAGTAGTTCTCTTGTCAACAAAGTTTCTCAATGGTTTATATAATATGAGTAAAAATGCGCAAGTGCCCGCACGTATGCAATTAAGGGCCACTATACCAGTGGAACATACATAGTATACAGTAAATTATTTAAAAGGACTTCCCTTGAAGAGGAAAAATGTCAGATTCTAGGTAGTGTAAACAATAACTAGCCTTTCACATGATAACAAAGAGGACGTAAATGCGTGATACAAAAACAGAAACAAATATGTGATAATATACTAACCGGCAGCAAGTAGGAGCAACAAAGTTACAGTGTTCTTGAAGTACATCGTTTTTCTTTTCTTCTTCAAAGGATGAAATCGACTTGGAGGAGAACCAATGAATGATAGAGAGAGAAGATTTGTCTCTTTATATACAAGCAAGCAGCACATCCCCCACGCTCCATTGGGAAATGAAAGCAGGAAACTAAGCCGAGCTTACAAATTATCGTGATCATTTTATCAAGTCTATTCACTTTGAGTAAATTTGATGAAGACGCCAAGCAATTTAATGACGCGACAACATTGATATGATAAATCAAGCAGTGGAAATCAACTTTATTTGATCAAGGGGCGTGTTACGTGAATAATCCTCGCCCACGCTATGGTTCTATTTGAACATGGGAAAAATAAAAAAACAGGTTGTGAGCTGACGAAAATCTTCAATTTTATCATTTCAGGTGCAAAATAGATGGCACTTTATTTCAATGAAATGTCTACTGTTGCAAAGTTGTCATCTTAATTGTTAGTTTACGATCTGTTTCATACACCTGGCACATCATTTAATCATCCCATACTAATATTAGTCATATTGATGCACTAGGGCATAAATGTTTCGTATCTATATGGCTTTCGTATTCATGATATAAATCTTCCCTGCATGAGCCAGTCAATATATCAGTCCTATCTCTTTAAAATATTTCCTTATTTTTAGCAGTCATTCGTAATATATTGGGTTGATAATCGTTTCTTTACAAATTGTTCATTACTAAAAAAAGCTCCATTTCTTATTGAGCGATAAGTTTCGTAAATTGTAATTCATCTGCGATGTTTTCATGACTGTGTGATCATCAATGAGTAATATTCTCTCTCCACTGCATGGAAGCCGTTTTCTTTTTCTGTCGTCCCCGACAATAGATTGGGGAACATCGCCGATGCTTAACTAGCGCAATCAATTTATTCTTTCATAAACAGCTTGAAAGAATAATTCGATCAAGCTAATATTGTGTAAAATTGTGCAATATAAGAAAGTCTGCACACTGTCTCAGTCTTCACTATCTTGTTATAATAGTTTATTTGTCTTTAATGGTCTTAAAACTTGTAATATTTAATTTGGACGTCTTTGGCAAAAATCAACAAATAGCTGACGCGCTAACGTCGTTAGAAAAAATTTACACGCACATGCCCGCGTCTCATCATATCTTTATCAAGTTTCATTCAGTGAAGTACGAAAATATTTAAAAGGTTCAACAGTCATTTCTCCAGAAGGAATAGACACGCTCCACATGGGGTAAAGCCCGTTCTCCACTACGCGAATTTGTTCGCGCGAAGAAGAAATCTGGCAACGTGATTGGCTCATTTCGACTTTTTCGCGGCAAATTATTTTTCTAGCGAATCACGTTGCTGCATTTATATTTCGCTCGAAAAAATTCGCGCAGTGGAGAACGGGCTTAAACACGGTATTGTTTCGAACAACGGGCAGGAGATTGTAATTCTTATCAGATGGCACTCATTTCACTTGCTTCATATACTTTTTCGGCATTTCAGCTTTTAAAATATCATAAATATGCCCCCAATTGTCTCAATCCGTCCGTGGATACAGTCTATGCTCCGTGTTCAGAGCTAGTAGGGGTGCGAACTTCAATACTTGCCCGCGAAACAAGAGGTCTGCGGCTAGTATCACAAATTTCTGGCTATGCCACCAACCTTTTTGTTCATAGTCTAACCTATAAGGTAATACCAAGTCCATAGCACTCTTATGAAAAGCTGTAAAAACAGCATCAAAGAATATCGTGACGGGTAAGTATTTGGGTGGCGATTTCAGTGATTTCATTGGATCACAATCAGGTGCATCGGCGGCTTTCTTGCAACCGTAACACGAGCAGTGCATACGCACGCCAATCGCAGGCTCGTGTTTTAATAGAACTGCTCAAACGCTTTCAGTGGCCAGCGAATCTCAAGACGATGATAACGGTTTTTAAAAAAAGACGTGCTGAAAACAAACTTTAGATCATCGCCCATGAAAATATAATAAAAATATTGCTGTGGCAAACTCTTGGCAAAACTATGCAAAATATTTCGTCCTTCACGCCAAGTGGTGTTCTTTTGGTGAATATACTTGATACGTGGTAGAGATGTTGAGAGGTTTGCAGTGCACGGCCGTTTCCTACTTAGAATTGGAATCGTGGCCAAACAATTCAGGTTGCAGAAGATAATCGGATAAGCAACTTTCAATTTTAATTAAGCAAAGAAATTGATGGTGAAGTTTCGAGACCTTGTGCCTTTTGGATTAGAGTGATTCTTCGGAAATGGTTTTATAGTTTGTGGAGAAATAATTTCCTTGACTTTTGATAGACTCACTAGAATATGATTAGTTTTTGAGATTACCATTGTTGCATCAGTACTATTAGTATTCATTTTAAACGATGTCTGTAAACTGTGACTAGAAAAGTTGCTACGCTTGGAAGACTTCACATTGGGTACATTCAGTGAAGAAATTGAAGATGGAACTTGTGTCATGTTGCGCTTTCTTATAATCCTATTCCTTTTGATAGACTTTTGTAAACTTGAGAATTGAATATTCTGCAAAGCCTTTGAATAGCCATTTGATTTTAATGTTGGATTTTTCAAATTCCCATCTGTTTTGGTAACCGTCACAACAATAGAACGACCACTACTTTTCGAAGAATTTGAGCGAGAGACAATGGCGATAAAATCAGAAAATGAAACTGATTTCAAGGCTGCTTTTTTAAAAGCCTTATCCCTTTTGAAAGGTTTCAGTGTAGTAGAAACACGACTACCCTTGGAAGATATTGTGTTAATAGTTGATATAAAATTCTGATATGACCTGAAGCAGGTGTCCTCAAAATCCAAGTTCATTTTCGAAATGATTGGTGTGGTCGTAGATTGCGTGTCAATTTGTAACGAGATGTACTTCAAATTTCCTGCTGGTTTAACAGTCGTTCCTGAAAAAGCGGATGTAGTAGTAATTTTCGAGGCAGTTCTATCCGATATCACCCGTGTGGAATTGGAATCATGTGTCTTTGAAATAGACGTTGGGTTGTAATCATCATTTCTCAAAAAGATGCGCCAATATTGCAACATAAGACAAATATTTATTTATTTATTTATTTATTATGCTTTGCCAATTTCACATCAACATACAGTACACAATACTATGGCAGGGTATACGCAA
>JAOBYK010168902.1:0-20550 GCA_025434845.1 Phenganax subtilis | reverse complement strand
AAAGTAAAGTAAAAAAGAACCAAAGTTTTCAAAATAGCATTAATATTTAATTACTACGTAGTTCCGTACGTATACAGACTAGCTGCACTCGTCAGACTAAAAAGTTAAGGTACTAAAAACACGTTTATATAGTGAACAACAGGAAAAGTCCAAGGGTGCCAAATATCCCCAAGGTACGATTGTGCTATAGGAATGGGAGCCTATTGTTAGTTTAGCTAATTAAAATTCTATTTTCTATGTTATAAAGTTCCTAAGAATAAAATTACTCGCGTGCCGGCACGCAGAAACAAGTTCGTTACGCTTGTTTAGAGTGGACCATTCGGGTTTACAAATTATAAAATATTTTTCGTCTATTGCGTCTATCAGTAGCTGGGTCGTACGGTTTAGCGTGTTTCAAAATTTTCCAGGTGATATTGTGGTTGGTCTTGCTGTTTTTCAATTCCCAAATGTGCTTACTTAATTCCGTGCTTGCTTTCTTCTTTTCCTTGTTACATGAACATTTTTGGAAGCTGAATCTCGTTTTGAAGGTACCAGCAGTGAGTCCAATGTAGCTCTCATCGTGGTTACTTTCGGCATTCCTTACGGTAGCTTGATAAACAACTGACTCCATTAAACATCGCTCAGCTATTGGACAGTCTCGTGGCTTTCTACAATTGCACTTCTTCTCGTTTGATGTGTCGCTTTTGTTATGCTTAGTTAGTAGTCTTTTATTTTGCCCGTCAATTATCTGCTTAATGCTCGCCGTGCATCCATAACTTATCTTGACCGTGTTCTTATTGAATACTTTATTCAAAGGGTGGTTCTTCTGAAGTTGATTTATTCTTAAAAATTCATTGCTAGTACTAGTTTCACGTCTCGCGAACGAGACGATCTTCAGGAGATTGACAGTTACAATTAGGCAGTCACATCAACTGTTTGCTTACGAAAGTGCGTGCTTTTAGCGCGTTTGAATCTTCCCGCACAAAACTTTTCGCAGTGCCTGCATTTGCTGAAAATCTCTGATCTGCTTTTGAGGAGGTTATTGTAATTGCCTTGCATCAAGCACAATTTTTCTTCTATGCATAAGTTACATCGTCTAGCTCCAGGTGTATAGACCGATGCATGCCTCAATATGGACCATTTTATGGCGAATTCTTTCTCGTTTTTCTTCAACATCCAAACATGTTTTGACAACTCAGTCTCTTTGGCATATTTGGCGTGTTCGATTGACTTCATGTGGTTGCGAAATCTCTCTTTAAAGGGGTTTGCTGTCATTCCTATGTATTCTTTCATTTTGCCGTCGCCGATTGATGTTATTTCAGCTTTGTAAACTACATGTGATGCCAAACAATTTCCTTCAAGAGGGCATTCAGTTGGTTTTCTGCAGTTACAACTACGACTTGACGGAATAATTGTTGACGGAATAATTGTAGATTTGTAGGTCATGGTGGTTATGGCGGGAAATGGTGCTGCGTATATTCGGCATTCAGCTGTAGCTGACTTTGACAGTATTGCGATTGAAAATCTTGTTTAATGGGTTTTGTTTAGGGAAGTGCTTATCGAGGAGACGCAAGAAATCGCGGGCGATGTTGGTTTTGACAGACTTGCTGAATGGTGGATTGTACCAAATGACTTTCCTTTGCCGCTTACGCTTTGCAGGTGATGCACTTGTTGGAGTGCTGGTGTTGTATTTCAAGGAAATTTTGTAATGACTTCGTTCGAGTGCGTCTTCGTAAAATGGTTTGCATGTATCAAAGGATCGTTTGGCATCACATGTAGTTCACAAAGCTGAAATAACATCAATCGGCGACGGCAAAATGAAAGAATACATAGGAATGACAGCAAACCCCTTTAAAGAGAGATTTCGCAACCACATGAAGTCAATCGAACACGCCAAATATGCCAAAGAGACTGAGTTGTCAAAACATGTTTGGATGTTGAAGAAAAACGAGAAAGAATTCGCCATAAAATGGTCCATATTGAGGCATGCATCGGCCTATACACCTTGAGCTAGACGTACATACTTATGCATAGAAGAAAAATTGTGCTTGATGCAAGGCAATTACAATAACCTCCTCAACAGCAGATCAGAGATTTTCAGCAAATGCAGGCACTGCGAAAAGTTTTGGGCGGGAAGATTCAAACGCGCTAGAAGCACGCACTTTCGTAAGCAAACAGTTGATGTGACTACCTAATTGTAACTGTTTAATTGCAACTGTCAATCGCCTGAAGATCGTCTCGTTCGCGAGACGTGAAACTAGTAGTAGCGATGAATTTTTAAGAATAAATCAACTTCACTAAATTGCTCTACTACAATTATTTTGTATTGAGCACTCTTGTGTCTATCAGTACTATTGAGCACTCTTGTGTCTATCGGTACTATTGTTATATATAAAATTTATGCAATTTAGCCTATGGCTGCAATGTGATTGATGAAGTACACACACTATCTGTCTATCACGTTTAGAAATTTCTTTCCAAAGCGAACAAATATTAAAGATAAACTATAGGCTAACTTAGCCATTTTTCCAACTTAGCAACCCTGTGAAGCAATCTATTGGACCATAAAACTCATCAATCATGTGGTGATCAAAAAATTACCAAATCACAAACTTCTGAAGAAAGCTTAAAGAGCAATCTAAGAAACACCTGTTCAAAACATCTGTGTTCTTGCTACACTTAGCCCAAAATAGCATCAACAAGTTTTATTTTCTCCATTCAAGAACTATCAACACGCTAGACCAATAACATCACTTAAGACGCTTTAATTTCTCAAATGGTTAACTGGTTACGGAGTCGCACAACAGAAAGGGGTAACAACCACAACATGACAATTACAATGCACGAATCCACAGGGCGCGTTTTTCGGTGCTGTCGTTGAATAACTGAATGCATGAAAACTTCATGTAACTAGGTAAGAACCTGGCAGAATGTTCTACTGATGACCTACTGTGGCTCTTGGGGTGCATTAGGAGTTTTAAATTGTTATATGGGTGTGCTTCAGGTGTTATTTGTAGGTGTGCTTTAGGTGCTACATGTGGGTGTGCCTCAGGTGTTATCAGTGAAATGTAAATATATCTGGAACGCTAAGTCAGGGGGGGAAATTGAAGCCAACTTTGTGCTCATTTTGCAGGTAGACCCAGTCCTTTTTAAAATTTTTTTCAAAAAAATAGCATTTTTATATCCCGAAAGTTTGGAACTTAAATCTTGCATTAGTTTTGTAAAATACATGTAACCTTAAAAAGTGAGAGCTAAATTTATATTATATGCAATAAAATTTGACAAAAATTATACTGTTATCGAAAAAAGTTGAAGCACACACGAAAATAACAAAAAGTCCGCGCGATTTTTGTCGTTTTTTCTGCGTTTTTGGAAGTTTGAGATGCACTTAAATGCTTAAACCTCCAAATTAGTATAGTTCTGTGTTAAATACACTTATTTTCAAAGTTTCACAAGAATTGAGCCATTAGCCAAGGAAAAAATACCGTTTTTATGGTGTAAACACATATAGCCAAGACAAAAATATGAGGTCGTTTCCGGGGGGAGATGACAATATGCTAGTGATCCGGCTGGCTTCATCCAATTATAGGCGCTTTCTTATGGAGTTAGCGATCCAGATTATATACAGTTCACTGGGTGTTGTATACGGACGGGTGCGCTATAGGCAGGTGTGCTCCAGGTGCTACATTTCGGTGTGCTTTAGTTGTTATAAATAGTATATATTTATATTTTTTCATGAAAACACCATTACAGGAGTATATGAAAATCTAAGAACTAACATTTGGATAAACAGTTTACATATATTTACACATATACAACGAAAATATATTTGGCACTAGTTATATTACTAAACTGTCATATAAATAGAGTATGTCATGGAAATATTTCGATGTTACTTTCATAATAGATTTATCGTGAATATTAAGTACATATCGAAATATTTCCCGAGCGTTAAGCAAGTGAAAAGCCTCATTTACATCATATATAAGTCGTTTACAAAGTTATATCTAAGGTATTTAAACTTATCGTTAGTGCAGCTCATTACGTAGTGAAATTCATCGCCAACTTTATTACTATTACATAAAATACATTATCGGTCTTCATGAGGGATTTATATGTGAGTGCGCTTTAGGTGTTACTTGTGGGTTTGCTTTAGGTTGTGGGTGTACTATACGTGGGTGTGCTTTAGGTGTGATATGTGAGTGTTATACTTGGGTTTGCCTTAGGGGTTATATATGGGTGTGCTATAAGTGAGTGCACTGTGGGCCTTACATGTGTTAGGTGATATGTGAGTGCGCTTTACGTGTTACATATGGGTGTGCTTTGGGCGTTTTATCCATACATGCAAGTGTGTTTGGACATTGTATTCTCGTTTTTGATATTAATCGACAATGCTGGGGCGTGAACGTATCACCAATCAGAATCTCCCTTTATCACAGTTCGAGGAAATTTGTCATACTAAATCTGGTGTGTACGAGCTAGAGGTTGAAGACGAATTATAAAAGCAAGTTGAGACTGAGTATCGGGCCGTAGAAGCTACGGCCTGCTTCGTTGTCGCAAGTGGAAGGCAAGACAAAAATAGCGAAAGCTTAGACGTGATATTGAGGTTACAGTGCAGAGTTGGTTTTCTGAGCGGTGCTAGTTCTTTTTACGAAATAGCCCGATAAACGAAAATACTTTACGTTATGTCTGCATAAGACCGTTTCGTCTCGCTTGTTGGGGTTAGGAACAGTTTACCAGGCTTTGCTAGACTTATTTAAAAATGCTATTGGCCAGAAGGACCAGAAAATCGATACTTTATAAAAGATTACAGGTAAAAATACTCTGCTGCCCTTGTTTCGGACGTTTCTGCCTAAAGCTACGGTCAAAAACTGACGAAATTAATGATGGAAAGCATTTCAAATACTTTCACCCCGGCAATTTTGTTTACACGGGGAAAATCCCATTCAGGCTCCCAGATCTCATCATTTTAATGCTACATGTCGCCAAGTCAACCAGCCTATTTGCCCATATATCCGCGAAGGAGAGTGTGCCATAGAATGACCTAGACGCGGCAAGATACGGGTGTCCTGGTAAGCGAACCATTGTAGTTTTCATGCAAGCACCTCCGGAGCCTAACATCTGTATCTAATTTTGACTATTCATCTACTTCTGTTGGCATTGTAAACAAATTGTTTATATTAACGCGTGCGTGATTCTTTGCCACTGGCAAGTAACCATAGCCTCATGCAGTCGTTGTGATGATTGCCCATAGCAGTATATATGCTGGGATATTCACCCCTGCGTAGTTGCTGGCATATATTCCAAAATCCCCCCAGAAAAATTCTGTTTGTTCGGTTGTATATGGTAGTGTCATAAATAGCAGTGAACGACTATCAGAGTTTATCACGTTTGTGTACCTTGATCAAGGTGATAAAAGGGACATGGTTTTTTTTGTCGCCGATACCCTATTTGTCCAGCTCTATTTGTCGATACGTTCGTGACCCTGACAAAGGATGTCGTTAACATCGTGCCTTAAGCGATAACACTGATACGCTTCACCCCGCATAGTACACGCTCAGTGTCACTCCGATCATTCGTTTGTTACGTTTGGTTTTCACACCGTACAGGCGCATGCATGCAGTGCTGACGACAGTCTAACTGCAACAAGACTGGAACGATAATGTGGTCGCCATCTTCGAACGAAACTTGAGGAAACGGAGCCGAAAAAAACATTAAAATGCGCTCGTTTTCTCGCATCACATCCATAAACAGTTTTATTTAAGCAACACTAAAGACTAAAAACATACAAAGATAGCAGACCTTGAGTCAACATTTATTGCCCATTTTCCTATTTGAGGTCCAAATAGTTTAATATCGTCATTTTGGCGACTGAATGACTATCACTACTACATTTGTTTCCAAAATGGTGGACTTGAGAGTTGAGACACATTTGCACGTAATGTGTCACGGACGTCACGCGATACGCGTAGGGTCCAATGCAATTTTTCATGCACTACATTTTGAGGCATCACTGTAGTAGCACAATCCATTGAAAAACAGTTGTCATTACTGAATGGTTACTGTGTTTAAAAAAATTTTAAATAAATAAATAAATAAATAAACAAACTAGAATCGAAAAATCGCGTCGCGTTGCCGAATCGCAAATTTTCAGCTTTTCAACTAAATAGAAGCGTCAGTGGAAGCATATTTAACAATATATGGAGGCCAAACAGCTAAAATTTTTAAAGTGCTGCCGAATACTTGAAACATATAGAACAGGACTAAAGATTAATGTAATTGAATATCGAAATCCTCGCCACTCTGCCGAATCGTGTTCGGTGAGTGTCAGCTTATAAATTCAAGTAAATGTATAAACTTTTGATGATATATATTCATCTGAAAGGCAGGAAATACTTGCTGGTCATGTGAAGATGGTGCAAACAGCTCCCAGTTGTTATCATAAATAAGAAACAGTATGATAATCACGATGAAACACCACTCATAAAAAATCATGCACTGTTAAATGCCTGAAACTACACATGCTGGGCGTGAGAAATTGCATGAAGCGTGTTTTAACATTCAACGCTCCGCGGCTGTCCATATATAATATAACGTAGGTGACTTACTATATAAAAAGCTTTACATTGACAGCAAGTGGCAGAACGAAAACGATTACGAGATTTTGCGTTTGACGTTCAGCCACTACTGTTAACCGGTGTGGTGTTCTATTCGACTTCATGAAACACTAAACTGGGACGGTGTTGTGTTCTATTCGACTTGAAGAAACACTAAGCTGGGACGAACACATAAGATACGATTTGCAAAAAAGTCGGGGGGGGGGGGAACGTTGAAACGCGTCAAACCCTATGTTCCTGAAACTAAGTTGCAATCACTTTATAACGCTTTCATTCACCTTATTTCGATTATTGCCCTCCTCTTTGGGACACTTGTAACGAGACATTGAAAGACAAGATGCAAAAATTTCAAAATAGGGCGGCCAGAATCATTGCCGGCGCACATACGAAGTCAGGTTTGCTGATGTCCGTCGGACTCTTAACAGGAATAATTTAGACTCCAGACAAAATATAACCAAAGCAAATTTTTTATATAAAATTTTGAATGATTATTGTACATCCAATTTTAAGGAATTGTTGATCAGGAGGAATCTTTTGCAAAATAAATATGACCGTACTAGAAATTGTCATGCTGATTTAGTCCTCCCAAAACGGAGACGTGAATTTTTTAAAAGAAGTTTCAGATACAGCGGATCTAAATTTTGGAATAATCTCCCACGGGAAGCCACGGAGGCGCAATTAGTTTATTCTTTCAAAAGTATTGCAAAACAAAATAACAGGTAGAAAAAAAAATACGTAGATTATAGTGCACGGCCGGATCGCACCACTTAGGCCCAGTTTACATGAGATCGGAACGAAGTCAGACCGGTACGAAAATCGATATTAGGGAGTTTTAGTTTCACGTTTACGGCAAACCGCTAACCTCAAACGGCACACTTCAAGTCGTATTTGCGAGACAACTGTTGTAGCTTTCGAAAGGTAAAAACTTGATGCATTCAATTAAACAATGAATGACTTACTTAGAACACTTATGGCTGTAAAACCTACCGTCAAATGCATTCTGAAGTGTGCCATTTGAGGTTTGCGGTTTGCCGTAAACGTGAAACTAAAACTCCCTATTACCATCATGTTTACGTGAGACTGATACGAAACTATAAGCTGCCGAAATAACCTCCACACACCCGTAGAAGTGTAAAAAGCCATTTTCTCACTGTAATGTGGCAAAGTGCGCCTGCTTTCTTGCAAACTAAGACCGGCATGAAATATTTTTGCGTTTACATTGATACCGCTCTGGATTCATGCCGGTCTGGAGATAGTCAACTCGGTCCAGCAGGCGGAATGACTTCAGACCGGTCTGACCAGTAATTTGTCTCGGTCTCATGTAAACGTCTTTTATAAGTAATATTAGGACCGATACGAAATCATCCCGGTCTGACTTCGTTCCGGTCTCATGTAAACAGGGCCTTATATAGCCTCTTTCATCTATAGAACTTTCTTTTATTCCCCTGTAAATAGTTGTATTGTTATACTTTCTTTGTCAATATGCTTATTTTCCCTGTAAATATGTTAATTTTGTTTGTTTTGTTCAACGACGCCCCTTGTGGAAACCAGCAACCTTGTTGACAGGGCTAGCGTCATTAAATAAAGTTTTTACATTACATTTCAAACGAATCTCGCAAACAATGTTTGTTCGAAAGTGGAAACGACTGTAGAATTCTAAAATGTAGTGAGATAGAAAATTGTGTATTCACGCTAATCTATTAAGTAATATAGCAAGTTCTATTATTGCGTGCGTGAGCCGCATACCGCTCCCACCATGCTCTATAGAAATGACACAACAAAGCAAATTACCGCAAAGCATAATGGTGGTTGCATACATCATGAAGGGAATAAAATATTTTAAATATTTAAGGCATCCAGACTGCTGGGATATTTGAAATTCCTCGAAAACCATGGTGCTATACATATTATACTAATATTCAAGGTTTGTGCAGGGAAGAGATTGTCGTCAGCAGTACTCGTTGCCAATTTAGAGCTCTTTCTATTTAGAGAAATGAATGCACTATAAAACAGTGAACAATAATAACTAGAGATCTCAAGGAGAGGCAAAGTTTCTGAGGTCTTTGTAACAGTTTACCCGCTACACGCTGTTAAATCCCGGTCGTAGAGTAATACATTTGCAGGATAGCAGCATGTAAGTCTATGTCTGTAGTATGCTTGAGCACCGCTGCAGTACACCGTACCACACCCGACAGCGCTACACTATGCTCATCCAACCACTCCGCACACTACTACAATAGAGAGTTTTAGATTGACGTTTACGGCGAACCACTGACTGCAAACGGCAAAGTTTAAGTCGCATTTTAAAGTCAACTATGTCACTTGTTCGATGTTAGGGGAACCTATATAGTAAACTGAAGCGTGACTTCGCAACTTCGCTCTACAAAACTGTTGATATTACAATCTAATGTTTGCCTTTAGCAGTTAGCGGTTCGCCGTAAACGTCAATCTAAAAGTCCCTAGTGAGCACATTATATTACGCTGTATGATAGATTGTGATGGCGTCATCGCGATCTTTAGTTGTAAGTTGTATACTTTCGAAATTAAATGTAGAGGCTTGCATTTGTGGCAGTCGGCGATGTTACAGTAGATACATGGGGCAGTGTAGGCGATATTAAAGCCCCATATAACGTGTCCATACATCCGCACATTGCAGACTGCAGCTGCATGTTTACAGATGTTTAACCAACTAGTAATGATCATCTTCTAAGCTGATAACATGACATGCACTCGGTGTAGTTCACCAGTAGCACTAAACAGTAAAAAGATTTTTCTCATGCACGTCGATCGATGTTTTTTATGAGGTTGCCGCATAATGCTGTAATAAATAAATGTGGAAGCAAGAAATGGCAAGAATTTGCTATTTTGAACAGCACGACTCCGCAATTTTATAATGCATTACAATGACTTAAACACAAGACCAGCAATGCACAGCAGCACTATACCTTGCCTTGTAACATTTCCATGATTATATCAGTAATCGTTTGAGGTATACACCATGTGTATTTATTATTGCAAAGCTTTCGGTCCGTTAGCCCGCACCTTCATCAGTGCAACTAACTAGAAACGATTGTTACGTCACTTTTAGATCACAATTATCGTGATCTGTTTGCTCGCGCTTTTTAATTGTTTTCGGGCTAACGGACCGAAAGCTTTTCAATAATAAATACGCATGGTGTATACCTCAAACAAATACTGATAAAAGCGCGAGCAAACAGATCACGACAATTGTGATCTAAAAGTGACGTAACAATCGTTTCAAGTTAGTTGCACTGATGAAGGTCCGGGCTTACGGACCGAAAGCTTTGCATAGATAGATTTACGAGGTGTTTCCACAAACTATGTATTAGAATAGTTAATCGCCATGCAAACATTCAAAGAACTTATTACTTAAAGTTCCTGATAACAGGTATTTCAATCCATTTTCGGATGTAGTTACTGACCACAGAGTTATGCTTTCAGAAACCAAGCTTTCTGATAATGGTGCGATTGTGAAATGCCGCGAAAATTTAAATGAGATGAATGTTAATTTGAGAGTACACCACGTATATTTATTATTGTAAATTAGCTTTCGGTCCGTTAACCCGGACCTTCATCAGTGCAACTAACTTGAAAAGATTTAAACGTCCTCTTTATATATATGCAGGACCCCACTGAAAAACACACTAGTGATGTGGGTATCCTGGATAAATATCATTATAAATAAATATCACAACTGTCGTGCTCTGTTTGTTCGCACTTTTTAATTGTTTTAAGTAAAGCGCGCGTGAGACAAGGATCTAACTAGGGAACATTGAAGAAAGCACGTGAAGTACTATTTAGTGGCTATCCCTCTTTATCTATAGTTTCGTGTTCCTATATTTCGATAAACTCTCATTTTACTAGAAAGTGTCTATTTATCATTCGCAAAAATGGGTGCTTCATTCCATTTTATGCAAAGATGGCGGGTGATCGTAAGTCCATGTTGTGGAAACTCGCAATCTAGGTCTTACACGCTCACTTAAATTTGAGACTGTATGCTGCAATCGATTATCAGTAACAAACAGTAAATTTTGTACAAGTTTATTACAGCGCGTGTGCAACTCTTACATTCGTTTTACATCCTACTCGAAACTAACACGACTCTAACTATCAACTACTTTTACATGGTGCTTTACAAGGGAAGAACATACTTTTCTTTGCACGTCAAAGGACGTTCATTCCACTGTTTGTCACGCATATAGGAAGATTATATTTTACTATTTTAGCTAATCTATAGCAAGAATTTACACATTTTGCGTTCGAAGAAAGAACATGTCAACTCAGACTTTTGTCACTTGCAAGCGCGCCATATTCACCGGTGCATTTTGCTCCCGTGACGTCAGTGAATGCTCATCATTATTCTTAAATATTCTGTACAAACGACGCCATTTTGTAAATTTTTGCATAACTGATAGAAATTCAAAATCAGACAAGTGACACTAGTCGCTCGCTCCCACATCTCTCAAGCGCTCTCTTTTTGCTATGCGCGTTCTCTAGCGAGCGACTTGGGGAAGTCTAGTCAACTCAATGCGTAAGCATTGTTACATACTTGCCCTTGACTGTTATCACTTATTTCCTATTTCACAGTTCATGCGTGATGCGCTACAGCGGACTTATCAAGTTTAGCTTTCTCGCAATTCGTCTTGTGTTCTTTAAGACGTGTTGAGAGATTTCTACCGGTCTCTTCAATATAAACCAAGCCGCATACGCATGGAATGCGATACACACCTGGGGACTGGATAGTAATTTTTTGTAACCTTCATAAAATTTCCCATTGGTCGTTATCACACAGAATTGTGACTGATATCGATAGATTAAAGCCGTTGACCAAAATGGAAGTTTCGGCATTTTTTGTTCGATTTTATGAGCGTTGAAGACTTCACTATCCAATGGATAGAGCTATCCAACTTTCGAACAACCGGTCCCAGGTTTCTGAAGATTATCTACACTACCCTTGTGAGAGCAAAGAACATAACGAACATTAAAGAACACAAGAACATTACAGAACGCAGGACGAACTGCGAGAAAGCTAAAGTTGATAAGTCCGCTGTAGCGCATCACGCATGGACTTACGATCGTCGCATAAAATGGAATGAAACAACCATTTTGGAGAATGATAAATATAAACTTTCTCGTAAAATAAGAGAGTCTATCGAAATATTCAAACATAAACTATAGATCAAGGGGGAAAGCCACTAAATAGTACGTGGTGTGCTCTCTTCAATGTTAACTAGTTAGATCCTTGTCTCCCACGTGCGCTTTAATTAAAACAATTAAAAAGTGCGAGCAAACAAATCACGACAATTGTGATATAAAAGGATGAATAGATCTTTTCAACTTAAGCCTGGTTCCCACTGGTCGTAAAAATCGGGGATTTCCATTGTCTGTGGTCGTTTGTGTGAAAAGCCTTTTGTCTGTCGGAAGAAAATACAATAGATCGCTAATGAATTACGACCAGTATGAACCAGGCTTTAGTTGCACTGATGAAGGATCGGTTTAACAGACCGAAAGCTTAGCAGTAAAAAATTTACGTGGTGCACCCCCAAATTAATATTCATTTTGTCGTTTTCGCCATGCAAAACTACAAAAATCTTATTCAAATTTAGATAGTTAATAACGACTGTAGAGGAGTGGCTTGTTCTTCGGATGTAAAGGTTTAAGATCAATTTCTGACATCATATTTTCAAGGAGAGTGCCGAGTTCTAGTTTGTGTTCTTTATCCGACATGCTGAAATCAAACCATTTCCCTCTCAAAACGATTCTCCAGTCATGGTTAAGTTGATTGTTAATGACAAGTTTGGGTAAATATTGTATAGATTTTGTCCGGGATTTCTTTATACCGAATGCACTACATTTATCAACATTGGCACCAGATCGAGAAACGATTTAGATGCTGACTCTCTGATGCTTGGCAGCTAATAATAATAATAATATTTAAAAAATACTAATAATGGAAACTTTATTAATTTGAATATTTTGTACCTACTGCATTGATAAACCCTTCTTTATAGGTAGTTTACCAAAGCCTGCTTGAATTTACGGTAGATAAGATATACATAATATGATAAAAATTAATGTAACATTAGTTGATGGTTATTCCACTCTTTCTTACGCTAACACAATATATAACATCAGGATCTAATGGCTTAATCACGCATTTGTTTTGAATCGTAATTAAAAGATCTGGGATGAACCCAGCAAAGTCGGTATAAAGATTAATTGATTGTCAAGCAGAATGGAGCAAGGATGCAATAATATTAAGTACTAAATCATGCTGCCCAGTAAAACGTCCCTCACTTAGACATTTCTGGCAACCAGTAACCATGTGGAGTAGAGATTCAGGCTGTAAGCAGAATGAGCAGTCGGATGTTGGTGAAATTCCCCATTTCAATAGGCTTTTACTAGTCAGAAGAGTGTTAGTCATATCTGTAAAATTAAAAATGTTTTCTTGAATAGAAGACCAAACAGAATTTTTCAATGGTATAGAGAGCTTGGTGATACATGAAAAACACGAACTTTGTGAAACGAGCTTATTTTGCAGCTTATCTTCATGGTCATTTCTGATGGAGCGCACTGTTTCTGTAATGCTTTAACATTGGTCGTACTGAATACTGTGATTGCCAGTATCAAGCACAAGGTTTTTCATCTCTTCATCATTTTGGTAATGTTTTCAAGCCTTTCGATAAACATTTTGACATTGAAGGAATATAGTTGATGAAGTAAGATGTTTAAGCCAAATTTGTGTAGAGGGAGGAGCACATTACTAAGGGTTGCAGAAATTGGTCGGTCAAGCCATTTACGCATGTACTTTGACATGATGTCGTCCAGATATTTATTCACCCAAGTTTTACCTATATTAGAAACAGTGAAGTGCCAAGAGATCTTCAATAAAACATAGCACCACACGGGAGAAGTTTATTCTTACGATGCAATCAGTTTTCTTCATTATATCTGTTAGTGTGTCGTATAGTTCAGATTTGTAGTCTTTGTCAGACATATTAAAGTTGAAATAACGGCATGAGTATCGAAAGGATTTGCCAGCCTAAACGCATGGTGCAAAACAATTCTTTATAAGTAATTTAGGGAGATATTGAACCGACTTTGTTAATGCCTTTCGGAGTCCAAATGTTGAGCCCTAGTCTACACGTAGTATCATTCGGGCCCATTGACACGAGATGGCAAAACGATTTAGTAGCAGCTGATTTTCTTTCTCTTGACCATTTATGACCGCAGCATCGTCAGCAAACTGGAACCAATGGATTGGATTGCATAAAAAACCATTCTCGCTTAAGTTCCAAAATCCAAGTTGGTGGTATTTTTCGGACTTAATATGTTGGAAGAATGTTATTGAATGACATGTTGAATTAACGAGGACTGAGAGAAACACCTTGAAGAACACCTCGACCAATTGTAATGAAGGGTGCGTTGAATTTATCAGTAATGAATATGATGACAATCGATAACTTCTTGGATAAGGTTATGATGCACTTCACAAAAACGCCTTTTTTAGATCTAACGTTACAACAATGCATCGCTGTTTAATACACGCTTTATTGATTATCTGTTCCACATGAGCCGTGTGTTCAAGTGCAACAGATAGCTTTGGGGTAAAACCTTTTTTGATGTTTTGCTCCATATGAAAAGACGTGTGCAACTCCAAGTATAGCCAAGAAAAATCGTGAGGGAGGCAAAAAGTTTGATTTCGAACTGCTTTCTGCGTTCGGTGGTGATGATTTGTGGGACACCAAATCGAAAGATCCAATAGGAGACAAAAGCTTGAGCGATGGTCATGGTGTTGATATGGTATATTGGAATTGCCTCTGGCCATCGGGTGGATCTGCAATGCAAGAGAGAATGTATGTATAACTACTGAATGAAGCTAGCAGACCAACGATGTCGATGTCAACATGTGAAAAACGGGCTTTTGGGATTGCGAACTTGGAAAGTGGAGCACAAGTGTGACGATGGATCTTGCTTCGATGACAGGAGAGGCAAGTTCGAGTCCTTTTTTGTACATCACATTTGATGCTGGGTCAGAAAAAGCGATCTGTGGTGAGTCGTTGGGTAGCTTCGATTGCAGGATGTGAAATATTGAGAAGAACGTTGCAGATCGTACGACAGAATGGTGAAGGATTGAATGGTCTTGGTTTTCCCGTTGAAATTTCGCAGATGATAGTCTTTTTGGAGGTCGGAAAAGGGCAAGTCTCGAACACTAAAGAAGTCACTGGGTTGTCCTAGTACTGGTGAAGTTCCATATCAGTCTTGCGCCAAGGCGATTTCATCAAAAGCGATGGGTGAAGAGGAGGTAAGGGAAGAAATGCACAAAAGGGCATAAGCGACCGGATTTTGTTCACCATTTACATGACAAAGATCGGTAGTGAACTGTGCAATGAAGTTGAGGAGTCAACTTTCTCCAGGGGAGTGACGTTTGGTGGGGTTCTGAAGTGCATAACACAGGGGCTTGTGATCGGTCAACACGAAGAAATTCCTTCCTTCGAGGTGATGACGGAGATGATGAATTGTGAGGTAGATTGCAAGGGGTTCTCGTCCAAAGACACTGTAGCGAGTTTTAGCGGGCTGGAGATGTTTGGAGAAAAAACCAAGTGGTTGCCAATCATTGTGGACTTTTTGCTGAAAGACCGCACCAACAGCAACATCAGAGGCATCGATCATGATGGCGCCAGTCTCCTGGTTGAGTTTTGGGGACCATGTGAAGTGCTGAAGCCTACGGACTGCTAGAGGGGTGAATGATGCCGACGTCGAGCATGTGTTGAAATTCTGCTTTAGCTGCTTTGAGTCGAGCTGGTGAAGATAGAGAGGTCATGCGGAACAAGGTGGACCTTTGGTGATGATGTGGTGGACCACGTGATGTTTCACAGGACATTGTTTGGTTGTTGGTCGAGTGATGTCAAGATACTCCTTGACGATTGCTGTGGAAGGCAAGGAAGGATGCGTAGACAAGATTGAATGCTTGGATTGACGCAGTAATGCCGTTGATACAATGGTTCGTTACTACATCAAGGTGCCAGTGATAGCATGTTGGATGTCTGCAATGGTGAAAATCCACTAGAATGTGTGACAGAGACCAAGATTGAGGGTTAGTGATCTTGTATCGTAGGTAGCAGTCGTAGAAGAATTAGCTGTCTGTAGATCATAACTTTGGCAGTGTTTGCGGTCAGTGGTGGAGTAACACTGATTTCTGCACCTGTATCAATGAAGAAATGTTGCTTTGTGGTGGCATCAGTGATTTAAAACAGGCAGCTTGGTGTAGAAACGCCAGACGAGTTTGCCCCGTCTATGGCCTGGCGTTAGAGTTTGACGGTTGCTGAGTTTGTGAAGAAAAGGAGCATGAAGGTCCACACTTCCGGGCAGCCGACCCAAATTTGGTCTGATATCAACATGAGTGCGTGCTTGGAGGCTAGTTCGGAGGATCAGGATTAGATTGGCGACTACAAGAGCGACCAAAAGATCGGTAGAGGTTCCTGGAATGGCGTTGGAGAGTGAGGTTTTGAACTGTGGCAGCGAGTATGGAAACTGTCTCACAAAGTTGCTGGAGATCAGAGGAGTGGTCTGGGTTAGTGATGGTGGATGAACTGCTTATGTTGGAAAAGACAAATGTGGTGTTGAGAATGGGATTGACTTCCAAAGTCTTCCGTGTCAAGGTTGTCTATTATTGACACAAGGATGAGATGTGCATGCGTGGCACACATTGAAGAAACAGTTGCTTCATAATGGAAGGCTGAAGTTGGTTTTCGGCCAGAAGTTGTTGCATCTTGCAAAAGAGCCGAGTGAGTGTGTGATCACCTATTTCTTTGGATATGAGGAGCTGTTGTAGTTGTTGCTGCTCGGATGCTCATGTGCAGTTGAGCAGTCCAGTTTTAGTCTTCTGTACGGAGTCTCAGCAGGTGGGTGAAGAAGTAAGTTGCTCACTTCCTGTGCTACTTCAGGTTGAAGTGAGCCAACAACGTATGCGTATTTGGTCGATTTTGTGGTAATTCCTCTCGTGGTGAATTAGGCTTCGACTTGTGAAAACCAAAAAGCCGGTCGCTTGGCAAATACGGAAGTAGTGTGAGACTGACACTGGTTACTGGCGGTGCTGGTAGTGTAGTGGCAGTGGATCCAGTTGAGCTCTGCGGTTGTTGATTTTCGTTCGACATATTGTGATGTTGTCAATTTGTGGGGTCATTAATTTAGGGTGGAAGTATCAGTGGATTGATTTGCACTGCGAGTTCAAATGAATATTTCAAACTCTAAACGGCTAGAAGCTCACTCGAAAAGCCCTCAGTCGGCGGGAGAAAGGCGACAAGTAACCGAGGAGATCGATGGCGACCACGATGTCCAGCAGGAATTAGTGAGGTCTTCTGATGCTGGTAGTCCCCACAAGAGTGAGCACAGGCGCTCTTCTCGTCTTAAGACGAAAAGTCATTCACACAGATCGCGTTCTGGCGGCGAAAGGAGCGATCAAAGTCGTTCTCTAAGGCGCGGAAATAATTCTAGCGACCGTTCGCCTTCGAGGCGTAGCCAACCACTGAAATGTGGCCAACTACCAAGGGATAAGAGCCAATAAATACGTCAGAACTTCTTCCAAAGAAATTTCCCGCTTTCCAGGTATTATCAACAATCGCTGCTGTTTTCTCTAAATGGTGTTCCCCATTCTTCCAACAACTTGTAACTGCGAAGTGCACTTTCTTCATCATGCAAGATCCTTTTTTCAGGTACATCCTTAGTCATGCATAGTCATTGGACAAGCCAAGAAACTGCTCCAAAGCAGACTGACACTTGGCAGCAACATAGCTTGTCAAAACCCATAGTTGTATGGTTCCTTCAGATGTGCTGAATCAAATTATCAACCGATGCCCTTTAGCTCCCTGTTGATTGTCTGCTCGATAACTTGATCCAAAGGTATTTGTTGAAACTGCCAAGCAGTCATCTGAACGAAAAGATCCGAGTTTCGAATTGTTGATGAATAGCTGGATGCGTTTCTGGCAAATCCTGCATGACGGCGGTGAAATACGTCAAAAATCGTGCAGAGTTTGGACGACCGCAGGCAAACAATCATATAGCATGTGCTCTCTTGATTGCAAGTGAAGTTTCCAGTTACCAAGTTTAACTGATTGCATAAAATCAAGTAAGACCTGCACCATTTGCAAAAGAGAAGACCACACACTAGCTGTTGGGCCAAGAGAACCAGCCCATAGAGAACTTTCATAGGTGTGAATTTCGTCAATCACTTCTCTATGTTTTTCACTTAACTCTTCGAAAGAGTCTTGATTTGGAGAGGAAAGGAATTCTGGCAGCTGTGCAGACTCAAGTAGCTTTTTACAGCTTTTATCCAACCGGTTAGTGTGGTCATCCACTCGTTGTTGAAAATTGTCGATCATAAGTCTCTTCATTGTATCATACAGATGATTCAAGATTCACATCGCGTTGCTGTAATGTTTGTCCCTCAGAATTTGATCAACTGAGCTTTCTCCCAATTGATTCCACTCAATTAAAATATCACAAGGCCAGCATCACCAAATAGCTTACCAATGACAGACAATGAAATATTTAAGGTCCATAGATCTAGGGTTCACTAAGTTTGCACAGCTTTGGAGTAGATTGCCATATCAAGGACAACATCTGCTTTTAGTTTCTCTGCCTTTAGTTTCGATTGTGTAAGAAGTTCCAAAACAGTATCGTATGAAGTAGGAGATTAGTGTACAAAAGGCAGATATCCAGCTTTGTAGAAGGTCTCGCTGTCTTTGTCACACAACAAGTAGTTGAACCCTGTCCAGTTGGGTATATTTTGCTTAGTTCAATTGAGACTACCTTGACTTTTGGCGACATTCCAGAAAGTATCAGTCTCATGAGAACGTCGAACTTCTTCGTGTTGTGAACTTCGTGTTTTAACTTCACATAAGGAGCTATCTCCCGAAGCTTTGTCTGAAATGACCTTTCCTTCTGCTTCCTTGTCTGCGTTGTTGGTTCAGATATGGGCGTTGTTGATGATTTGGGTGGTGGAAAATTACCATCAGATGACTGTACAATAATGTCATTGGTGCAATAAAGACTAAGACCCTTGGGATTGATGTCATTATTGTCCCAAACAATTGTAATAAACTGGGAAGGTTGGATGATAGGAGGAGTAAAAGATCTGTGATGTTGGTCTTTGCAGTGTTCCATACCCAAGAGAGTTTCAAGTGAGAGGACACCATCCTACGACATTCCACGGCTTAATTTAAATGTTCAGGTAATAACTTGTCTTTCGTTTTATTGAAAAAGGAAATATGGTATGCTTTGATATTTTCTTGCTGCCGTTGTTAACATCGTCTGGCAGATCTTGGCCAATAGTCGAAACCAAACGGGATATCTTTGGCGACTTCTTTGGTCTTTTCGCGAGAAGTCCCTCCAGTAGACCAGCTGTTGGCTTTGGTATTGGCGTTGTGTTTCTCAAAAGTTTATTTCTGATTGCGGCCAGCTATAATGTAAAAACATATCTCATTAAATGAAGGATTTGGTCAATGTATTGCATGTGCCTATGCTATGGAACGCTTATCAACACATTTGTTTCTGCACACATTGGTTTAGAACTATCTGTTTGATGCAAGAAATATATCTTCTTTATCTTTACCCTAATGTTGGCAACATCCTAATCATACTACCCTAGCCAAAAATGCTCTATCGTTCAAAAAGTAGTCGGAAAAAATGCTTGATTTTACCAAACTTCAATCACTCTTGAAAAATCGAACATCATCTCAATACATCTCAAAAGTACGTACCTACTGAACGTGTCCGTTGCTTCTAGCAATTCCTTCCGTATTTCCTGTGCAACGTCTTTTGTCTTTTCTTCCTCTGTCTTATCTTCCCATTTTTCGTAGGGAAGTTTTGCTTTCACCACCACTTCGACAGGGTGTCCTTTGTCCAAGTTGTCATTAAACACGAACTCGCACTCATAACCTCGAATCCAGAAACAAATTTTGCATTCAAAGAACTTTAGCATTTTCTCTTTCATTTTCTGAGTTGTTGGAATGGAGAACGTTTGACTTTCATCGCCAAACAACCGATCACTGATATCAGCATACACTCTTCACAACTTTTGACCACCCTCTCCTGAATGGCAGCAGTGAGTTCAAAAAAGACTCTATCTGCATCAAGTTCACTTGAAAAACGGCCCTTTGAGTCTCGTGTCTTCACAATTCGTCGGCAACATGATCGGTGGTAGAAGCACTCTTTTGCTGCGATCGTCTGCCAATCAGATCCAGAAACTTGTGCATGTGGGAAGGGAAAATCATCTGAAGCTGCCGCTAGTTGCACGGAAAGTTGCTCCATTCTCTGTCACGCATTTTTCCAATTGTTCGTATCCACTCCCACTTGCTGTTTTTCTTTTGTTACAAATGCAGTAGTCATGCGTTTGCACATTTAAAGTAGCCATTAGACCGCTGTACGAAATATCACGGACTCGTCTCATCAGCAAAATTTGTAAACAAATTGCAGTCGTTTGAAAGTGCTCAGAGGGACAGCTTTGTCAAGAAAATTCAGACAGGCCAACATTCAAAATCCACCTTAGTATCTTTAGAGGGGCATTTCTATCATAAAATGATTTTGCCCCGTGATGAGGTAAGTATGCACGTATATTTTTGGTTACTTGGCGCCCTGACAGGTTGCACTAAAAAGGGCAGCTATACAAGTTGTGAATTGATTCAAAAGATTGCAAAAATAACTAGGGATCCAAGGATAGTGCAAAGTTTCTACCGGCAAACGCTGATGAACATGCTTAAGGAAAAGCTTTGCAATATTGCTTCATAGCTGACTTGTCACTCTGAATGTTGAAATATTTAATTTTAGGAACTGTCGTACTGATTTAATTTTCAGAAGTTAAACTTCCTGCAACCACCATTAGAATTTTCGATCGAATTACGATTTGCAAACTCATGGTGCTACAATTAAGACG
>JAOBYK010167791.1:0-20554 GCA_025434845.1 Phenganax subtilis | reverse complement strand
AACTCTAACCCGTTTATGATTAGAATTACTCAGTACTCATCCAACCTACGTTCTACATGTATAAATTAAACTTTAACAAAATAGCCCGTAACTGTAGGGAGCCACCTTAATTGAGTCATGTTTGAAGTTTCAGGACGTGAGAAAAATAAAAGAAAGCAAAGAAAAGAGAAATGCACATTTGAGAACGGCCATATGATTTCGAATTGCCTTATATCGTTGGGCACAAGGCGACAAATCTAGTAACCTAACCCATGGGCCGGTTTTTCAAAGGTGGGTTAGTATTAACCCTGAGTTACAATTTAGCCAGTTGCCTGCTTTGTGCATTTCTGTATTCCATTTGTATCAAAACTTTGCAAATAAATGCATTGTGTACATACAATAGCTTTCGGGAAACGTTTTCTCAAGTTAATAAAGAGGCAGTTAAAAGTTTTGTTTCAAGCTTTCGGTATAGAGGGTCAATGGTAACCCAGCTTTGAACAACCAGCTCCAGAACAACTACCGTTTTTCATGTTTACTCTTGGATGCTACTCTCATTTCGGAGCTGCCTTTAGCATAAAATATAAGCGTTAAATATCCATTATTTGTTTGATCATGAGCGAGTTAAAATGCTACTATTGAATTGCTGATACGTTGAGCCGAACTTGTAATTTTTTAATGCCTTTTACTCTCGCTATATCTTCCATAGGGCTCCGTCAACAGAAAGTCATTGCATGAATTCAATACTGTTTTGAGTTGTTTGCTTATACTAAGCGCGACGGCTTTGGAACAACGGGCCTTTGAATACGGCGACTTACTACTGCAAGTGCCACACGTTCGGTGCAAAGGCAGTACGTTTACTTTATATTGGCTTTAGCTACCTTATGTCTAGGATAAAATGCACATTAAAAGTTTGTGTTACATGAAAATATCGTTGCAACTTAGTTTAGCTTATTATAATATTAGTATCCTACACAAATACATCCTGTTATGAGAGAATTGGTTTCGTCTCCACGGTACTGTATGTATTTGAATATTTTCTCACATCATTGTAGTAGAACCGGTATCAGTAGTGGAAAGTTATGTCCGTCTTTTATTAAGAGGAACCTTAAATCCTTGTTTGCAACTAAGTTCTTTTAGAAGCTTAAATTTACATAATGTGATTAGTAATCTGTTTAATACCGATACGATTGCAGCGCTTATTTCTTAAAGTTAGAATTTCCTAAAATACTGCGTTGCCAGAACACTATCTCTCTATTACGCCTTTATAGGATGCGTGTAATACTTAACTATTCGTTACATGTTTCTTAATTAGCTAGTAACAAAATATTGCTCGGTAATTTTATTGCCGACACTTTCAATTCAACAAAATGGTCGTCTCTTTTACAGGTTAAATTGAATAACACCTTACTATTTAAAAATATCTCAGCATATATTATTCTATCTCCTCTTTTTAACCCATATGGGCTTAATTTGTTTAATTTGATCATTATTTTTATATAATTTATTAATCATGAATCGTTTTTTAAATGGGAAATCACAAGCACTTTTTAGGTACCATATCGACTAATTACCCTTACAGCATAGCTCTTGGTTGAACGACTCTATCTTATCTTGTTATATATGACCTTCTTGTTTCTTTAAACAAACGTTGCTTGTGTGGCGTCTCTGGAACTGTTGGCTAATTTATTTTACCATGGCTGTGGTTGCTCAAGTGGTAAATTGCTTGCACGAATCGGTGATCTATGAGAAATTGCTTCTGCAATTCCTATTCTTTTGTATATTTCCAATTGGGCCTTCCCTGCATGGTTCTGCAAACAAGAATCTAGAGAATTTATAAATTAGGTATTGCCTACTTAAAAGCAGTGGCGTAGCCAGGCTGAAATGTTTGGTCCTGCATGTTGACGTTCATACGGAGGGTCTGGGGGCATGCCCCCCCCCCCAGATAATTTTGAAATTTAGAACTCTGAAAATGCCATTTGCAGTGATCTGACAATAGAATGTCCGTATCTTGTTTAACTTGAACCAGCAATAAAATGGGAAAAAATTTCACATTACAGAAAAGTGTTCGCTTTAAATACCAATTAAACGAAGATCAGCCATAGTAGAATTAAATATAACAACTGCTTCGCTCTACAGATCTCATTAGCATGTCTAGAAAAGCTTAAGTTTATGAAATTGTTCGACATGGATATTCATTGTAAAGATTGCCTGCTTTTCGCGTTATTTTACTATCATTACACTTTTGTAAGTCTTTTAACAACATGCACTTGAATGATACGGACCTCGTGCATATGTGACACTCCGTATGTTGCAGTAGTCTGCTTAGGTCCAAGCAGACGATTTACCTACGGATAACAAAGACAGTGCCAGCAAAGCATTCTTAGCCGAGGTGAAATATATCCACAAAGTCATTCCTTCTTCATTACCACACCAGGATTTTAAAACTCTTGCAATTCGGGTTGTAAAGGAAGATCTGGCGTTGGTCATTGACTCATTGTTTAAAAATAATAATAATATTCTGCCCAGCAACAACCGCGCACTAAAAGGTTTCGTCAATCAATAACTCTGAAACAATGTCTATTTTGGCCGAAGAAGACATTTCAATAACTAGACAACCACTACATTATGTACTACCTTTGAAATTGTTTGCGCACTCATGCGGAAAGCTACGAGGATAAGGCTGTTGTTGTCAACAGGTTCACAGGTTGTACGCCTCATATAGTCCTGCATTTTCAAAATTGCAGGACTAGAACTTCAAGAACCGCCGCACTGGGCATGCGCAGACGTTGTAAACCAATCAGAAACAAAGAAGCGTTATATGAAATACTATTAGTTAGTCCTGCAATTCTAAAATTGCAGGACTAAAACTCGTGAGACACGAAACTCAAAAGCGTTTTTCACGCAAACTGCACATGAATCACGCGTTTCGAGTTTCAAAACATTCCAAAACCTCTTGTTACCATGGCAAAGATCGGAAAATAATATTTCAGCCAAGCCGTGAACCTTGCGATCTTGGGGCGGCGTAAGATAATCGATTTGATTTTCGATTTATGGCAACAATTAAAGAACACCGCAAAACTTAGTTAAGATGTACTGCAATTTGAAAAATTTATATCAAGTTGTTTTCTAACGCATTTTGAAAAAATGTTAGTCCTGCATTGCAGGACATGCAGGACTGCTGGCTACGCTATTGCTTAAAAGATACATATACCACTCTGGGTACTTACGATGAAAGGACCTATTCCCCAGTTCCATTAAAGACAGCGCTCGATCTCCAGGTATTATTTTTCTCCTGTCTTTGAACAAATTGTCTTACCTCAAATGAGCGCAGAGTTTTTGCAGCTTTATTGCAATGTTACGTCTCCTGTGGTCCCTTATCCTCAGGGCTAAGTCTCATTACAGAATGGATCATACACCTAGGTTCTTGTTCTTTTGAAAGTATCAGAACAATACATCTTGGCAATCTTCCCTCGAAAAACTCTACTGACTAGCAATCTGTTTGAGGAGGTGTGGATTTCTGCTCCAAGGTTCCTAACAAAGATCCTGCCCATCGAATCTAGCCTATTTAATATTCGCTTAACTAACTGTACGCTTTTTTCAGGCGCCTATTACGTTTTGTTTGACACGGAATAGATGTAAGAAGTTCAAAATTATGGCTCCTGGAAAAACCGTTATCCTCCAATGAAGATTACGTTACCCATTATCAGAGAAGACCCTTTAAGGGAAACCATCTCTTGCTAACATTGGCTTTTTCTTGTACAAATAATCTACATCAGAGAGGCAGTTATAATAGTCCACAACGAAAAAAATATTTTTATTCCCGCTAAAACAAATCTGTTGCCATAAGCTGCCGTGGCCGATCAGGTGTTGAGTTGGTTACAAGGGACAGCTTCTAGTTTGAGTGACGATATCTTTAGGAAGCTGGTCAATGTGATATCAATTCAGTGGCATCCGAATATAATTTTGACGAAGGTAAAATAGTCGGGCTCTCTTCAAACACCTCTGAATTCTCCATATGTCCAACACGGAAGACATCAATAATTTTGGTCGAAGCACTTCGGTAATTAAATATTTTCCCCCTTTATTACGTGCTCGTCAGCAATTAATAATTTCTTTCAAAACTTGGAGTATTTTATAACTGAATGGTTAAATTGCTTTCCAGTCTCCGACCAATCATTTATATTAGTCCATTCTGTGCAACTGAAGCTGTACAGTTTGACCAGTCTCATGTTAATATTTAGAATTCTTCAAACTGTAAATTCCCAGTTGGAAAGTATTGCATGCAACAAGGTATCGATATTACTCACAATTATTTGATGCAAGTGGGATACATAGTTGTGTTTCAAGGTATGAGCAACAGCAGTGATTCCATGGGGTCAACTTGAATACTACATTTCATTTAAATAAACCAATACCATCCAAAACATTCTTATATTGCTTTAAAATTTACTCCCTTGCTAATAAACTGTGTTGGATATATGCCTTAGTGCATTGTACACATGAGCTTAATTAATCCCATGTCAAGGCAAGGTCTTCTGCATAATACTGGAGGAAACTAAGTATCCACTGCATGCAATACTAGTCTACTACTATTTGAATACTAACCTTTTTGGTGTACATGTGTCCCTTTTATCTGATTTAAATGTAACTGATTTCTGATTTTGAAATGCACTATTCTTCTCGCACTGTAGAAAATCTGTAACATATATATCATCTGATTCTAGTTCAATTTCTTTGGGACACTCTACATTATGTATGTTATTAACTCTTTTATAAAGGCATTGACTGTTCTGACTGGACCTCAAAGTGCATTGAAAGCCACCAAAAACTGCAGTAAAAACATTGTCAAACAAAGGAAATCCATACATTATTTGCTCCATTAAACATGTGTGCAATCAAAAATATGTGACGTTAACCCGGAACACAAAATTTCCTTGAAGAAATGGATATATGTATTTTGTGTATTACACTGTTCCCTTTTGCCGGGCTCATATCTTTCTTGGAGAGCTTTCTTTGAACACTTTCCTCCCCAACGCCAACATGGCGGATGATAAGATTGCAGAAGTCACAGTAAAAGACTCATATAATTCTCTTTTTGATTCGAAACCTAAAGATAAGTATAAATATGACGAATGCCTGCATCTGAGTTATGATGGGGAGCGATTTAAGTGGGCTACAAGCTTTGAATCACTAAAGATATTCGTCGATAAATTTATCGAACTTAAAGGCAAGTGGACTTCGCCGAGCCACAATTCAAAAAGATTTAAATGTAATAATTCTGATATAATATTGACTTGGTATCCTGGTAAACAAAATACACTAACAGTGCGTGGCAATTCGGGCTATGCTTTGTCAGATGCAATGATCAAAATTTGCCAATTAATACTGAACAAAAGCTGGCTTAAGAACGACATCAAAGCGGCGCCTCAGGTCGAAGCTGCCAAAATGCCCATTGGCATTGCTGAAACTAAACCAAAAAGTTTGGAAGTGGGCTTGGAGTCTGATTGCTCAACCCTTAAAGATCTACAAGATTTCATCGATCAATCATTTCAGAATATTCAAGTCTCGTTGCGAAGTGTGGATGACAACATATCGTCTGAACAAAACATCAACTGCTCCACCCCTCTTCAGCTACAAGCCGATAAAAATATAGCTGATATCCTAGAAGAGTTTTCTTTGTTTAAAGGGAAGATAGAAACCGAATTTGCAGTTTTGAAAACCAAACTCTGTGAGCAAAGTCAAATTATTTACCAAAGCAAAGAGACATTATGCAAATTAACAAATGAAAATTTACATTTAAAATCACGCTTAGACGATCTAGAAAAGAAAATATCCCTCAAGAATAAAGGGTTAGGTTAAAACGCGGATACGGACGGACGGATGAAAATTCCCGACGGATGAAAAATGTGGACGGACGGACGGACGGATGAACTCTTTTCTCACAAAATATGTTTTTAGGTCCCATCCGCGTTTTACCCTTTCGGGTAAAACACGGATATGCTTTAAAAAGTGATTTTTTCGCTTTTTTTTGTCTTTTTAAGTCGAAAAATTTACAAGACATACTATCAAATTATTATTATTATTATTGGATATGAATTGTTCTTGTATGCTAGTAAATGCGAACAGCTCCATGTAGATGCACTTGAAGTACAGTAATATCGTGCTTCAGATTATCCTTTAAACAAATGTTCTATTGAATGTATTTTTACATTAACTTACGTCAACGAAAAAACATAACAATTAACTCAACAACAAATGCAATATTTTGTCGGCAGCTTAGACGATGCTAAGTTTAAATGTGCATACCAAATTGTCGTAAAAACAAAATGTGTGGCACTGTGAGTTGTGGTCTTACCCAACTTGCCATTTGAACACAAATAGGATTAAAAAAGGCCTCTTTTTAAACGAATGCATTATACATTGGAATCATGACGTTAAAACTGAAAGTCACGCCCTTAAAAATATTACGTCTCAGATGACAAACATGATAGTTGTAACTTTTTCAAACGTTGTTTTGACAGCACGTTTAACGAAAGCTTGCAAATAAATAAAGTTTATTATAAAGTTTGTTATTATAAAAAAAAGTACATCAAGTTTATTATTACTATTATTATTATTATTCTTGGTGGTGGTATCTTTTTGGGCATCAATAACAAGCAGCCAAGGTGTGATTTTATACTGCTTTGCCACTCAGGATTAATGTTACAGGTTAAAACACACGTGGGGCGCATTCTTTTTTTGCTTTGGCTGATCGTGGATGCTCCTTTAGTCCAATGTAGTCATCCGGCAAAATGTCGATTTTTGGCAGTTTGAGCAAGACACTCTTGTCCAAAGACGAAACACTGGATTTGGATGGACTGCCCCAATATTCATACAAGTCTCTGGTTGATAATAAAGAAATTGGTGACGGTGGCTTTTCAATTGTTCTTACCGCAAGGCTCTCCAACAATCCAAATACCGTTGTCGTGAAAAAGCTTTTAGACACAAGTAACGAAGCGAAGAAAGCGCTTGTAAAAGAGGCGCGCCTTCTACGAAAGCTAAATCATCCTAATATTGTGCAAATCAATGGTATTTGCTTGGACAAATACGCAATTTTGCTGGAGTATGTATATTTTGACTTTAAACCAATCGGATGCGATGAAAGAGCGCACAGTTTACGTGAACTTCTCACACTTTGTGAACAATCAAGTTGTGATGGAATGGATTTGTCCATTTTTTTAAACGTGGCACATGACGTTGCGCATGGTTTACAATATCTTCATGAAAACAACATCAGCCATCGCGATTTAAAACCGGAAAATATTCTGGTTGATTACCACCATTAGAGCAATTTGACTGATCCAGAAGTAGTGCGACCAATGATATCTGTAAAGCCACTCGTATGTAATTTGACAGACTTTGACGAAAGTCGCGCGATGGATATTCAAACCAAACAGATTTTAAGGTCAAAAACTTCAAGAGTAAACAGAGGTAAGCATTTTTCAACAAACAGGACAAAGAAAATTCTTTCTTGCTGTGTGAACGTGTTTCAATTTTAGTTAATTAAAAGAGAGAGCAAATTTACGCCCAAATAAAGATCAGAGTGCTACTTTACACCTTTTTTCCACTATGCAAATTTGTTCGAACGAAAAAAACTCTAGCAACGTGATTGGTTCGCTTACGAATTGTGGCGGCAAGCCAATCACATCCCCGGATGAATTTTTCGCTCGAAATAATTCGCGTTGTGGAAAACACGTTTTCCAGCGGACAGTCTATGTAAAAAGAGAATGCACGGAAAAGTAAGGATGGAGTTGAAAAACGAAATTGTTTTGCCGCAGCGTTTTTTTATCTCATCATATCACGATGGCAAGATAACCACAAAATAGTGATAATTCGTCTATTGATGAATTTTATACTTACAAAAATTAGGGACACTTGGCTTCATGGCCCCAGAGCTTTTAAAGACTGCCAGTACAAAGAAAGCCTCACTAGCCGACCTTATGAAAGCAGATGTATGGGCGTATGGAATGGTAGTTTTCCGTATAATCAACCCTGGACTGAAGCATTCATACGAGTTAAACCTGAAAAAACCCAAAAGCAGGTTTGCCAATTGATATTCAAGACCTGGCAAAGATGAATGAAGAGCCTATTTTACAACATAAATATTACTTACTTCAGGAAGGTGTATGGGCGAGTTTGAAAAATGTGTACCATCTTTGTACTGCGTTTCAACCTTTATCGCGGTCATCTATGAGGAAAATTATAAATAGAGTTCGTGGAGAAATGCGTTCGAATGGAAACTTAAGAACTGACAAAGAATCGCTAGAAATCCATTTAAATATCAACCAGGCAACTGCTGTAGCGAATGCTGATCATGAGATACAAAGTGCTCCTCAAGAAAGCTTGAAATTTTTTGAAAGTTTAGGCACAGAAATTGCAGATGATGCCGCAAATGCATGCGCATTTCTCACTATCTTGATTCCTACGAGCTTTACTCCTTAGATAATTTGTCTTGGGAAAGTATAGCTTTGGTGGCGGAAAATATTATTGTTGTGCAGCCACAAGTGCTGAACAGGTTCTGTGATATCTCGTTGTTTTATGATGTAGTGGAAGCATACACCATCTTAAAGAACAATAACTGTATTCCTCATGATCTCTATCAATTCACTGAGGAACTTCCTTATATAGACAATGCTTTGTCAGACCTTGGAAAAGGAAGATTACTCAGAGAAATCACATCACTTGCTTCAAGAAAATTCTCATTTGGCTTATACACCTGTGAAAAATTTATTTTTCTCCCTGGTTAGTATAAGTCGCACATGATCGTCAATGAGATGCACAAAGTTGCATTTGAAGCTGATGAAACTCCTTCTGCTCGAATCAAGATTTTCTCTGGCTCCAACGATATGGCTGCAAAGAAGTGCTGGGACTGGCTGTGGAAGCGACTATTATTATCAAAATTGAATGGACCCCAATCTCTCGCACTTATGATGAAATCCTCAAAAAGGTTTGTTCATGGAACAAGTATGATGGTTTTTTATCGATTTGAGAGCAATCCAACCGGAAGTTCATGAGATTCAGTTGACAATTCAGTAAAATTAGAACAATAGTTAGATTTTTTTGCTTTACCAAATGTTTTCCATTTCTGATGATAATTTTTTACTGATAATTTTATATAGCCTAGGCGATGACGAAGTATCTGCTGACCATTTGCCAACAACCTCTACAGCACAAATTGACAAAGAAAGTGTAGCGTTTGAGACATCTCAGATGCGCATCTCAGACAGTGAACAACAAGAAAAGAGTAACCAAACAGAAGTCGATAAACTTGAGGAGAACGACTGGCTGGATGAAAAAAATCATACTACTCACGGCTCTAGCGACAATGTTCAAGTTTCCCACCAAGCATCGCTTACTGAGCTATCTACACGTCATTTAAGTCAGCATAGTCACGACGTAAGATATAAACGCCCTGCATGATGCATATTTTCCCCCAAAGAATGTCTTTGGAATTATTTAAATACTTCTGCACTGTTGTTGCCCTTAAAGTTGTGTAACGTTAGGTTGAAGTAGAAAGAGAGTTAGAGGGTATAATACATTGTTAGATAATATTCCACTCCTGTTCAGGTTGTAACAATATCTTCAGAAAAAGATGAATCTGATTTCGAATCTATTTCTCGTCCTAGCAAAAAGTAAGGAGAACTTTAGTTGCACTTGAAACTGCAAAAAGATATCTCGATAAAAGCTAACTCTCAAAAGTTATTTAGACTATGCACAACTGAGAGTGAAAGTGAGGTCGATGAAGAGGGACTTTCCATAATTGAAAGAAGGTAACCTGTAGAAAGTAAAACGTTTTCTGTTCGTTCTTTTAAGTCACTGAAGAATTAACCTTTCCATTGAGTTTGGTGCCCTTTTTTTCTTCCTAAATAGACTAATTAAACCTTTCACAAATAATTTTAGCGAAAGTCTTTTTCATAGGATTTTACGCAATTACAACGACAATCCTGAAACACCAGTGTTTGACTGCACATCAACGGTGAAGAATGTTAAAAAAGTTTTGAACATATTGTTGATGGAGCCAGATTCAACGAGAACATGCACTCGCGTTCCAAACTCTATATCGGATGATGTGTGTTTTCTTCTCGATACGAATGCATTGTCGTCTTGGGAAGACTGGAAGAGTGATGACATGGGGAGTTGGAAAAATAACGGTGTGCAGCGTCATATATTAACGACACCAACTAGCAGCGACGGGCCACTGTTTGCAATAGACTCTGATGAAAGCAGTGAGCACACTGTGAAACAGATTTATTTCAAAAATCAGTCTTCGCCTGACCTAAGGAAATACGTGCCATTTCTGGAAGGTACGAGCTGGGCAAAAATAAATGAATAAATTTTATTAACATCTGTTAATGGTTTTTCGTGGAATGCTATAACAGGAAGAGAAGAAGATATCTTCTCTATTATACCAAGCTCCTAAGGTTCATGCATTAAAACCATGTAGGAAATTTTATTTTGCTTCTTGTATTCATACAATATTTATTCGATGGTCATCCTCATCGTATAGTTCCTGTTTCTCATGGAAATGCTAGAAGATCAAAAGCTCAAGGGTATATCAGAACCAAAAAAAGCACGAAGTCGCACTTAGAAGAACTTTCCAGAGCAGTAACCCCAAAATCAGCTTACCATATGGTGATGGACGAAAAAGGCGGCGTACGTAGGGCTTCATCTCCAAGTGATCTACCAAGAAATCGAGATCAGGCAAAGTATATAAAAGCCACCTCGAAAGGTCATGGTATCAGTACCATTGATTCCCTTGTCATTTTACTAACCCAATGCAAAAGAGAGCAATTGCAACATGATGAAAAGATGTTCATAAGGGAAAAAACTGGTGCGCCAGAACTGTGTTGTGCCCTTGCGTATGACTGGCAAATCGAAGATCTCATCACCTTCTGTACAGACCCAGAATCCTTCAGCGTTTTGGGCGTGGATCCTACATTTAACCTCGGTCGCTTTAACGTGACAGTTACCACCTATAGTAATATCAAAGTTGTTGACAAGAATGCTGGCCATAATCTGATTATGATTGGACCAATTTCTTTAAGCCAAACCAAGTCGTTTGATGCATACAACTACTTTTTTTCAAAAGTAAGTGGTATGTGGTAAGCATACATTAGGACATTGGGTAGTAATGCTCAGTCTTAGCTAAGAGAATTTGTTGGGGCGAATGCTCTGTTCTTGGCAAGTGAAAAAGTTCTCGCAACAAGATTGTTCATTAACCGGTCACCTAGCCAGTAAAAGCATTTGGGCGAACATACTCGTGTTGTGGAAAAGGCCTTTAGTCACATTGGTGACTAAGCAGCAATACACACAACTGCTTCAATGCAGCTCTCCATTGGTTTAAGCGTCAATATAATTATGACTGTAATCTAGCATTACTCTTTTGAACTCTTTTCCACTATTTGTTATTTCCTCATTTTGATTTGTTAGTTGGTTGGGCTGAGTAAAGAAACGCGAAATGTATTGGCGTACGGAACTGATGGTGAAGAAGAGCTTTACCGCGCGCTGAGATTCTACTTTCCTTATGCTGTCCACCTCCGTTGCTTCATGCATTTTCGAGAGAACTGTAAGAGTCAGTTGAGGAAATCCAATGTTCCAGAAGTTCAGCAAAAAGAGATTCTGGCTGATATATTTGGACGACGGGCTGGAGATACTTGGGAAAATGGTACAATATGTTGTAATATAGAAGACTAAAATATAATTAGTATTTGAATTGTATCGTTAATGTGCAACAACCCTCAACATACTTCTTCTTTATTTTAGGTCTAGTTGACGCGAACGATGAGGAAGATTTGGCCATGAAGCTCTCATTTTGCAAAGATAGATGGGACGGGAAGGAACGCCAATATCTTTCTCCTGGTCGAGAACCTTCTTTCCACCAATACGTTCTCGATAGGGTAACAATTGAGTTTTTTTTATACTTGAATGGTGATATCCATCCAGAAAATTTTTAGATGCCATACGTCCACCACTTTACATATCTGTTTTGAATGAACGTATTAATAGCAGAATAGTAACAATATGTTGCTGTCGTCAATTCTAATTGTGATATGTACTTTTACAGCTGTCAATGATAAGTCAATGCATGTTGAAAAGTGCGCGATGCAACTCAGGATTGGGCGATCCTCCACTTCTCTATTATACCAACGACTCGGAATCAGCAAACGCCATGATTAAAAGAGCTGTCAATTTTAAGGAAAATGAAATAACCGATTTCATTCGAGAAATGAGCGTCTTGTTGCAGCAACAGAAGAATGATGTTGAGTCAGCTATCTTCGACAAAGGTCCTTTTGCCCTAGCAAAATCATTCCGAAACTTCTTCGTGTCCGAAAGTGACTGTTTTCTGAAAAGAAAAAAGCAAAAGACCGCCACATGGAAAATTTTCATAAGGCAAAGTTGTCTAATGAAAAAGCACCAGAAGACGCAGTTAGTTCATTTTCATCAGGAGCAATATCAGGAACATCAGAAACAGTGTTACGACGCGTTTTATCTCACAATCTTGTCAACGCTCATATCAGCTCTTTTCCCGTGGTAGCGATACAAGCGATGGTGAAAAAGTCAGAAGAGCTACTTAATCGGCAAGGTGCTATCACGCCCGCACCTGGAAACGATAATGCGTACATGGAGGAGAGCCAGACAAGAGCAAAGCCACACTTCGTTCAACTCAAAAAAAATGGAAAAGCTGCTTGCGATGGGTGCTTGGCATACTCTTCAGCAAAGGTATGTCCACATGCAGTGGCTGCAGCTGAAAAAGCTGCTAGTCTGGATAAGTACATAGAGTGGCTAAAGAAAAACGGTCCAACCTCGTTAAATTTAACTTCTTTTGTGACTTTTGATACCGCTAAGGATGTGGGGAAAAAGACTTCAACCGCTTCAACTGCAAAGAGAAAAGGTGGACGAAACAAACGAGTGCAGCCTGTTACTGCAACGGTCGATAGACCATTCAACAGAAATCAAGCAGTGGAAAAAACTAATTCAATTCGAGAATCTGAAACTCTACATTCCTTGCTTCATTTGTCACAGCAAGCAGAGCGACAAACAACTCTAGAATGCAATAATGCAGTTCGGCAGCCTCTTCAGTCTACACAACAGAGATCATTTCAAGCTAACCCAGAACAAGATGAACAGCCAATACCAATTTCACCTCATGTTTTACAGCAGGCAGCAGGTCAGAATATAGCAAATCCATTCCCCACATACGCTATGCCACAAATCCCACTGGCTCCTGCAAATCCATTCACACCCCAGCCAGGAAGCGGAACTTTTGAGCTGCACTTTTTGCACTATTGCCCTCCAGCTGTACGCGTCTGTTTTGGGTGTTTTCAAAGTTTAAAAATTGAAAACCGTATCCCTGATCCACCACATGATATCACCATAGTATCGAAAATGTTTCGTGTGTTTACTCATCCAACTACTGGCGAAAAGATAAATAAAAAAGGAAACGTCTACTTTCATGCCAATGTAAAATGCATTCGTCCAAAACAGCCTTTTTTAATCCTGTTTGTGTTCAAATAGCAAGTTGGGTAAGACCACAACTCACAGTGCCACACATTTTGTTTTTCCGACAATTTGGTATGCACATTTAAACTTAGCATCGTCTAAGCTGCCGATAAAATATTGCATTTGTTGTTGAGTTAGTTGTTATGTTTTTTGTTGAGGTAAGTTAATGTAAAAATACATTAAATAGAACGTTTGTTTAAAGAATAATCTGAAGCATGATATTACTGTACTTCACGTGCATCTACATGGAGCTGTTCGTATTTACTAGCATCCAAGAACAATTCATATCCAATAATAATAATAATTTGATGGTATGTCTTGTAAATTTTGCGACTTAAAAAGACAAAAAAAGCGAAAAAATCACTTTTTATTGCATATCCGTGTTTTACCCGAAAGGGTAAAACGTGTATGAGGCTTAAAAAAGCGAAAAAATCATTTTTTATAGCATATCCGCGTTTTACCCAAAAGGGTAAAACGGGGATGGGACCTAAAAAACATGTTTTGTGAGAAGAGAGTTCATCCGTCCGTCCGTCCGTCCATCCGTCTGTTCGCATTTTTCATCCGTCCGCACTTATCTGTCCGTCCGTATCCGCGTTTTACCCTAACCCCAAGAATAAATCCACCGCCACAATCGACCCTAACAAAAGTATTGTAAATAGTGTTCCCTCAGTATGCGTTCCTCAGCCAAACGTTGATGCTCCTGTTACAACTGCGTCGATAAACTAACAACAAACTGAGTTAAATACAAAAGAGTATGCTTCCCCAAAAAGTCTCACCCCTTGCCCGTTTATGTTGCGTCGAGGTTGGTGTTGCAAAGGAAACCGATGCGATTTTCTACATGAATCACCCAAAATTCCTAAGCACAAAACACCTTGCCCCTTTCTGCATAAGAGAGGGTATTGTTTGAAGAAAGATAAGTGCGATTTCCTCCACGACAAAGTTCCCCATAGAAGAAGTTCATCCAGACCTACTATATATAGTCAACCGTATTCTACCCCTTTTTTATTTTAGAGGAATGCTTTAGAATCACCAAATACTTACATGAATCCACTTTCGAGATCCCTGGACTACTGCCTAAACCCATTTAGACCGATGCACTTTCCAAGGTCATTAATGGACACTCCAGTACCCCTTCCCCGACCATACCCGCCACCTCTGATGAGATCAGTATAACCTCCTCACACCCCCCTGTTATATCCCCTTTCATTAACACCACCTATATTAGACCCCACCAGTATACCCTTGAACGTTATAAATCGTCCTCGGAAAGTGAGAAGAATTATTGCAACTTAAACTCATTGTGTAAATCGGAATAATCTGATATACATTCAAACTAAGAAAACCACATGTGAGACCCAGTTACATAACTCTTTACCATTTGTTAGTGGCTTACCAAAATTCTTCCACTCCAACGTCAGATCACTAAATGCTAAGATTGATGAGTGGCGTTCTGCCATTCAGCAAAATAATGTAGATGTTGCTGCAATAACCGAAACTTGGTTAAATTCTAATATCATTATCCCTCCCAGGGTACTCTATTATTCGCAATGATCGTGAGAATGGCAAACGGGGAGGGGGGACGCATGTGTGCCTATATCAAGTCTAGTATACCCTTCTCCACCCTCTCTGACCTTAGTGTTTCTGATATCGAAAGTGTGTGGTTAAAGCTTAGACGGCTCCGGTTACCGCGAGACCTATCCTGCATCTTTGTTGCTGTAATCTACAACCCACCAATAGCAGATTAAAAATGCTCTGCAAGATTACCTTATTTCCACGGTTGATAAATTACTATTGGTCTACCCTGATGCAGGAATTATGATATTAGGTGACCTTAATCACTTTGACTACAAAACTTTATGTCGCCATTCTTCCTTGAAACAAATCGTTAAAAAACCTACCGGCAATCCGCCATTTTAGATTTGATTCTAATTAACATGCATAAGTGGTACAACGAACCAGAAATTTTACCAGCAATTGGTCTGTCCGACCATCTGTCAATCCTTGCCACCCCTGTTGCCCAAACCAAACAACCGAACAATATCATTAAACAAACTGTTCGTAAAACAAAACCGTCTAGTATGACATCACTTGCAAAATTCCTCAAGTCATTGAACTGGAGTCCCTTATACCGCTTACCCTCTTGCCAAGATAAATGCGATCTTTTATATGACTTGCTCTTGTTGGGTCTTGACACCTTTCTTCCAAAAAAAGGAGTTAAAGTTCATTTTAGAGATAAACCATGGATTACTCCAGATTTAAGAAAGCTTATATTAGACAGACAATGCGCACTAGCGGTGGGGATTCGTAAATTGTATAATCAGCTCAGAAATGATGTTCAAAGGGCAATTAAACAAGCGAAACCCTTATATTTCCAAACTCAGGTTAAAGATCTTAAAACTGCAAATCCCTCAAAATGGTGGAAAGCAGTCAAAAATTTGGCAGGCTATACCTCATACAAGTTGTTTCACTGTGTGATTAAAGACAATCAAATATTGAAAGGTAAAAATCTAGCAAATGCTATCAACGAATCCTTTGTCGCTGTTAACAAATCTATGCCCCCTCTTTCCGAACTCGATAAGCAACCCCTTAGTACCTCGTGCGAGAATTATATTCCAGTTGAACTAGTTGAACGGCGCTTAGAAGGTGGTAAGACATCTAAAGCGTCAGGTCCTGACACTGTACCTAACTGGTTATTTAAACACTTTTCGGCCGAACTTGCCACGCCTGTGGCTTCTATCTTTAATGCCTCCATTACTCAAGCTCATGTACCTTCACAGTGGAAGTTGGCCGATGTTATCCCAGTTCCCAAGATCTCTCCAGTTCCAGAAATCACCACAGACCTTAGACCAATTTCTCTTACCGCTACGTTATCAAAAATTTTAGAGTCATTTCACGCAGAATGGATTTATGAAATTATTTCTACGAAACTCGATCCAAAACAGCTCGGCGCAATTCCTGGTTCTTCTCCAGTTGATGCTTTAATTAGTTTATTGCATACCTTATATGCGGACTCTGATGGAAATGGTAAAACTGTGCGATTATTCCTACTTGACTTTAGCAAGGCTTTCGATCGGATAAATTACAAGATTCTAATTGCAAAAATGAGGAAGTTGGATATAAATCCATCTATTATTAACTGGGTAGTTGACTTCTTATCTGGAAGAAAACAACGGGTTAAAATGGGCAGTGTTTTTTCCGATTGGTCTCTAGTAAACGGTGGGGTACCCCAAGGAACAGTGCTGGGTCCCACACTCTTTCAAATCATGATAAATGACCTGCTAGTTGATCACGATCGAAGGTGGAAATTGGTGGACGATACAAGTGTATTTGAAGTCATCACTAAAGGTGGGCAATGAAAAATGCAATCCCACGTTAACGTGATAAAATGCTGGTGCATAGAGAACGATATGAATCTTAATCAAACTAAGTGTAAGGATTTAATCATTTCCTTTGCGAAAGATCTTCCAATATTAGACCCAATCTTCGTAGACACTCACGAGCTGATTCCGGTATTTTCGGCCAAAGTCTTGGGCACCTATATCTCTGCAGACCCGAAATGGAATACACATATATCGTATATTATATCTAAGGCCTCGAAGCGCCTTTATTTCTTACGTCTATTGAAACGTGCCGGTCTTCAATATGCATCTCTCCTAACTGTTTATACTACTTGCATAAGATCAGTTCTTGAATATGGTTGCCAGTCGTGGAACTTTGGTGCCTCGCAGTACCTTTCTGATGATGTCGAACGAGTCCAGAGGCGAGCTCTAAGAATCATTTATCCCAATCTATCTTATAGGAAGACTTAGGACGTTGCATCGCTCCCAAGTCTATTACAAAGACGAAACGAGCTTGATAAATCACAGTTTAAGAAAATGTCAGATCCGAGTCATAAACTACACTACCTTCTTATCTTCTTCCTGATAAACGCTCCAATAATCTTAGAAACAATGACAATTTTACACAAATTTGGTCTTCTACCGAACGTTTTAAGAATAGTTTTATACCAAGTAGTGCTGTATTTTTTAACACTCATAATAAGTCTTAATAATCATTATACAATACATAATATATTCTACTAATTTCCTAATAAAATACTTTAAGCATGTAATATTTGTAAATAGTATAATTTTTATATTGTTAACCGAGCAATTCAGCTTTGCAGCTGGAAATCGGTTTGTCTTAAATAAAAGTATAATAATATAATAATAATACTTGACACATCATACATTCTTGCTTCAAATTTATTCCCAATACACTCGCGGGAAATTCTGTCCACCTGAGTGTAATGTCGATGCGCTCACCTATGGCAAAGGTTTTGAAAATTCTTTGCAATGAGTTGAACAAAGTAAATCGAGTTTGTCATGTTTAACTTAGATTTTATCGATACTATTTGTGAAATCATGCAAACTGGGGGAACATTGGGTAAAGAATAACTACAGAGAACCATAGTAAAACAACGGAAACAAGGACAGGCTACTACAAGGACTTTGTTTCAGATTTGTTTTTTCACCCAACAAGGACTGGGAGTAAAGTTTGAGAATAGCTAACGGGTGAGTATGAGTTATTTCTGTTGAGGAAGTATTCATCACAACTTTTTTTTTGTTAAACAGAAGACATTCAGATGAGGATTTTTTTACTATAAAAAGACTGAGGTTTGGATTACCAATCTAAAAGGCAGCTATACCCCCGCTTTCACAATAGAAAAGACTTCAAATGAACCTCTGAAAGCAGTGTAGATTATTTTGGAACATGTCATAACTACGAAAATAGCAGTGAAAATCTTACACAAAACGGATAATTTCTGTTGTTCTATGCATGCTCTTTAAAAGAAATTTGGTTGTTCTACTGTTAATAGAGCTTACAAAGCTACAGTTACTGCCAAATTTTTTTCTCTTACTAAAAAATTTTAATAAAGCTTCTTCGAGTATGTGTGCTTTTATTTGCTGTGAATCGCAACTGCTCTTTCAGCTCATTAAGATGAAATTTTCCAGTATTATCATTCGTTTTCTTGTTAAAAAACATTGGAACATTTTGCATTAGCCCATCAGGTATTTATCTCAGTTTACTGGCTTCAATATCAGTAATCGTTCAATATTACGATTATTGATATCTTCAATAAAGAGAAAACCGAGATAAATGTTATGTAAACTGATATCTTCAATATCAGTTTACTGGCTTCAGCTCTAAAATACACTGCTTGGTTTATATTTACTTGTTTTTGGAAGTTACTTTGTCTCTACAAATTTTCTATCTTCACAATTTCAATTGTCAAGAAAAACGTAGCATCTGAATTTTAAATGATTAAATTAATTGTCAAGTGGAAGACAAAGACCCCTTCTAGCCAAGTTAATTTTTTTCTGCATGTTGCCAAACCGTATGATTATCTAAAATAGAAATAGACAAATTCAATTATAAGATTTTTGTAGTTGTGCATGGTGAAACAAGAATACCAGTATACTTTGAAGTATTCACCATGTATATTTATTATTGCAAAGCTTTCGGTCCGTTAGCCCGGACCTTCATCAGTGCAACTAACTTGAAACGATTGTTACGTCACTTTTAGCTCACAATTGTCGTGACCTGTTTGTTCGCGCTTTTTAATTGTTTTAATTAAAGTGCAAGCGCAAGACAAGGGTCTAACTAGACAACATTAGACAGATTTAGATTGACGACGTGAACGTGAAGACGAGGCCACATTAGCGCGCGAGGTCTGGGTCCAGGACGCCGTCGTTTTGTTGACAAAAACAGATTTAGATTAAAAGTAGGACGTCAAGACAAGCTTCGAATATGCATTTTTTTTGCTGATTATAATATCTTCAAAAGAATCAAATCTTTCGCTTTTGGCCATATCATGCTTGACCTATAGTGATAAATATGAATACAATACTGTAGCACAATAATTTTGCAAGTTTTGAAAATTTATAAATTTCAATGAACAGTCCTGATATAATACAGTAGACTATTGAACAATAATTTTCCATATTCAAGTTTCTTTATTAAAGTAGGTGCTGTACTACACACTATCACTGTTATTTACAAACTAACAAAATGTTTTATCTACAATTTAACATGCATTGGTATAAAAGTAAATAAAGATTAGCCTTTTTATATTGACATTTGTTTTGCTTCCCCCATCTCCTGACAAACAGTCTTGTTTTCCATTCTCAATAAAGGACAAAACTGGCTAAATAGGATAGGAAAATAACTTTTAAGAGTGCTTTACACCGTATTTACACCTAACTGTAAGAAACAATAAACATCCAAGTAAAATGTACTCATGTGAACAAACTGTGTAATCTTCAACTGACTTAAAATAAAAATTTGAGACCGTAACGGTAGATCTGGATAGATCACAAATAGGCTATAAAACAAAGATGAAAACCTTGCATGAAACCGGCTTGAAGCCTAATTCATAGTGCTATATTTTGCATAGTTGCTGCAGACTGGACCTTTGCAAACCAGCAACAAATTTGTGTACAACTTGCAATTTAATTTATCCATATATGTAGACAAATAAATCCGAAAAAAATCAAACAATTACAAAACAACAGTTTGTTGAAGTTATTTGTAGGATCTCTGTTGTGTACGTACCTTTTCTACCTTGAAAATATATTGTAAAAACTGACGTCCTGGACAGGACGTGAAGAGTTGCTTGTTGGCGTCCTGAAAATCGCAAAGACACCGTCGCGAGTAAACAAAACGCCATATTTTTGCGCCATCTTACGTCATCCACGTCGTCTTCACGTCGATGTCCTTGATCTAGATCTGTCTATTGAAGAGAGCACGCCATGTGCTGTTTAGTGGCTTTCGCTCTTGATCTATAGTTTTATGTTTGAATATCTCATTAGACTCTCTCATTTTACGAGAAGTACTATGAGCAAGTATATGGCCCTCCAATGGGTAGTCCTTTGTCCCCAGTGATAGCTAATCTATTCATGGAAGAATTTGAGAACAAGGCTCTAGCCACAGCTTGTCTAAAACCTGGATTTTGGTTTAGATATGTAGATGATACAATAAGTAGCTGGTCGCATGG
>JAOBYK010166680.1:0-20554 GCA_025434845.1 Phenganax subtilis | reverse complement strand
TTTGATACTCGAGCAGATCAGCTACGTGTAAGCTTACGACCAGGGCTCCAATGGTCAAAACCGACAACAGTTGCGCCTCAGTTAACGCCAGAGCTGGCGTCTTGTTTGTTGTATAGTTACTTCTTTTGCTTGTACTTTGAGTGTTTCTAAAATATCAAGTAATTTGTAAGCATTTTCAGCGGTGATGGTGTGGATCTTTAAAATAGAATTTTCATCAAATTCTATCTTTAACTTGAATTTAATTTCTGGTTGGATCTGGTGTTTTGCCTCCACTTTCATTTACTTTTTCTATAGGTTTTATTTTTTTATTAAAAAATCATTTTACTTGAAAAGCAAATGCAATAAAAATATTCCACGAGCTACTATCGGGTTTTTCCTATCTACTGTGTGATTTTGATTTATTTTGTTTTTTCTATGAATAAAAGGAGATATGAGTGAGAGAATAGCTTATATTCCATATTTTAAGAAAAAGATGATAAAATTAGATTGTGATTGTGGAGTTAAGATGATTTATGATTATAAAGAGGAGGAAAAGTTTAAAAGTCAGTTTGAATTTAAACGAATAGAACCTCATAATTGTTAACATTAATTAATTATGGATTATTATATTTGTTGTGTAGAGCTTTAAATAGGGGGTATAAAGTAAAACACAAATATAAGAAAAAAGAAGTAAAAATGTGCAACAAATATAGAGATGTATGGCATAATACTTTAGTGAAAGAATTGGACGATTTCGGGTATTTTGATAGTGATGATAGAATAGTTGAAAAATATAAATTAAAAGATAACAATTTATTTGTAAACATGAGTTGGTGTAATGATTGTAGTTTCACAATATATTTATGGGTTGTAAACATGATGTGTGTTGTAGAGACTGTTACAAGATTTATAAGATTAAACAGATGGATTATTATTTAATCGACAAAATGAGACCAACAGACTTAAAATTAAGGTTGATGAGTGATATGAAGAAATTTGTGGAACAGTATAAAGAAAACTATTTTTTGGATGAGTGTGATTATGGACCTATGGTTGGACAAAATAAGAATTTATATGTCTTGGGTGAGATTGGATATAAACATCAAAGAGAGTTGAGAAGAATATTTAATAATTATTATGATAATTTTATATGTGAAAAAGAGTGTCAAAAGAAAGAGTCTGATTTTGAACTTGAGGATAAAATTGTTAATATATTAATGAAAGAGTATGAATATTCATATCAAGACTTGGAGTTTTACCTCTGTCATTGTGGATCATTTGAGTCGTAAAGCACAAGGGAACGTGGTTTTGTTCAAAATGTTATCTTGTTTCTAGTAGATTTTGTATTGGTTATTCTTACGGTGATGAGGGAAGAGTTATTCCAAGGAGAAAAATTATTTATAAATCAATAATTGGTAAAGAAAGAGCAAGACAAATTTATCAAATAAAAATAGATGGATTAAATAAGCGATTGTTAACCATGAGGAAGCCATCTGATACTAGAAAAGCAAGGGAGGAGAATAGAAAACAAAAAGAAGAGAAAAAACAAGCAGAGAAAAAGAGAGCAGAGGAGGGGAGAATACTCTTGGAAAAAAAGAGGCAAGAGATTAAAGCAAGACAACAAAAAAAAAACAAACATAAAATAAATGGATCAACAACAAAAACACCTAGGTAATATTTGTGAAGAACTTCTAAAACTTGCAGATGCAAAAGAAATTATTCTGCGACTTATATTAAAAAAGCATCGGAAAAGACACTTGAAAAGATATATGAAGACTATCAACATACGCAGCTGAATGAAACAAATCAAATGTTAACAGAACTCATGCAACATCTTGATTGATGATTCAACAAACCTTGGAAAAGGACTGGCAGATAACAAACTATTTAGACAAGATATAAAATTAATACTAAAGTATATTACTCCATATATTCCACTGATTGGAATTTTATCAGGTGGAGTTGTTGTTAGCAAACATGTTATCCATAACAAAATGAGTACACACCAAGAGCCTAAAAAAGATCAAACAGAGGAAGAAATTGATTAATGAGAAAATAAATAGTGTTAAATTGTATATCCATAATTGAGAGAAACCAAAAGAAAAAAAATTGATATTAACTATTACAATCATTTCATTTGCTTTATCAGCGTTTATTATTTTGCCTTTAGAATTTATCGCTTATTCCATTACCCTAATCATTGTATTATCACCTTTCTTATCCATCTTTTTGGTGATAAGAATTATACAAATAATTTTTGGTCCAACGCAAGTTATTGTTGTAGTTGAGGGACCTATCAAATCTTTAAAAAATAGCATAAAACTAATAAAAAAATTTAAAATAACAAACGAACACACTTAGAAAAAACAAAACAAGAAGAAAAAGACTCAGAGTCTGGATATAAGTAGACTATGAAGGAATCAGGTGAGTGAAAAAAAAATTCATTCAAAAAATAAAATTGAAGGAATGTCAAAAAGAATTAGTAAACCATTAAACCATCAAGTTAAAAGAAATGGAGACTTGGGCATAATATCAGAAATGTCAAGCAAGACGAAACAGTTTGTGCCACCCAATCTAGAAACAAATACAGATCCTTTTAACATGATTATTGTTGGTTTTACTTGTTGTGGTAAAACTCATTATTTACTTAGATTTCCCAAACAAAACTATATGGGATATTTTGATAATATTTTTCTAATTTGTCCAACTTATGAATGGAACAAAACTTGCCAAAATTGGCAATATGATAAAAATGAGAATTTTTTTGTTATTCAATGTGAACAAGAGGGGGTAGAGTCATTCTTGAAACTCATTGTAGAGTTTGCCAAAGGTACAAACTCGCTCATTATACTTGATGATTGCGCATCTGGGAAATTTGTAAAAAATAGAACATCTGAATTAGTAAATTTAGCATTTTCAGCAAGACATTATGGTCTAAGTACAATTGTGATTACTTAACATCTTACATCTATTGCTAAACCTCATCGAGAAAACATATCTAGACTTGTTTCATTATACAACACAAACTAAAAAGATATGAACATTATATTTGATGATTATGTAGCTGATGTTTCAAAAGAGGAGAAGCAAGAAATTTATGAAAAGCTAAAACAAATCAAATTTTCCAAATTAGATATATCCCTAAGACATCCATATCACTAGTGTGTAAGTTAATTTGACATGTCTGCAATGATGTCATCAACAACTTTCAAGTCACTTAGTAATTTTGTTTCATCCGATTCTGAGAATTCTCCAGTTCTCAAAATGGTGATGATTCGATTAAAAACTTTTTGAAGCAACACAGATGTAAATTTATATTGTTCTACTCGTCTTGAAATATTACTTTTATTAGTGCAAGCTGTGATAAACGCACTAGCTCCAGTAATGACAAGATTTAATGGACTAACAACGCTAACACCAGCTCCAACAGCTGTCAAGACAAGTCCTATTGTTTGAAACAAAATTTTGATACGAACGAGTTTTTTGTATTTTTTATGATTTGTTTGATACTTGTTATAATAGCTGTCATAGATTTTCATCAATGTATTACAAGTTTCTTGATTAAACTTATCTGATATATGATTAAAGCTTTTATGTAATGGGTTTGGATTCATTTATTTAATAGTGAACTTCTTTGCTGTTGTAATTTTGCTTTCAAAGATTACAATTTCATCACTAATGATGAATATTTTACACAACACATTTGCAGTTGTTGCTTTCTTTTTAATTTCTAGCAATACACCTTTTTGAGTATTGACTAATTTTTTACCAGATCCAATAACGTGCTTATCCTCAGTAGTTCTAAGATCAATCACAAGAGCAAATTTATTCTTGAAAAACTTTTTTATATCCATGTTGTTGGTATTATCGTTTTTCATAAAGAATCTTTTTGCTTCTGGATACAAGTGTTCTTTTTTTATACCTTGGCTATAGACACAGTTTGGAACTCCTTCGATAATTACTTTGACAGATTCGATACAAGTATTCTTCACTATCTGTAATGGTTTTATTTCTCAACAATAGAACAATGGCAGCCATGCTCTTTCTTGGAAGGTTTATTGTTTCATTCACCAACGTACTGGATTTATCCCATTCTACTGTTTTCATCAAGGTGATATGTTCAAAGTTTAATACCAGCATCATAACCGTTTAATGATTGTTCAGCCAAGGTGTTGTTTTCAATTGTTTCGTATTCTAGTTCGATATTTTCCAAAGCGTATCCTTCTACACTTTCACCAGATTTTGCTACCATGATACTACTTGCTTTTGGAAGTGTCAATTTAAATTGAAAGTTGTGTCCCATTGAATAACGAGAATAAAATCCATGATCTTCAATAATTTTATCGAGTTTAATCTTCTGCTTTGTTCCATGTACAGTTTGCATCAAAGCATCTGAAACTTTTTGAGTATCTCCAGTCTTTGCTCCATCATCAGAACCCAAAATCAATTTTCTTGTATATTCATTGGCAATTTCATATTCTACAAGTTCATCTCGTACATGATCAGGCAACCACAAATCCTTGTAGACTTCAATTTTACTTTGGCCATTGTTATCGTAGACGTTTTCACCTCCAACACTTATAGTAAGTTTTAAGACCAGTAGTTTTCCAAGATTATTTAGAAACCAAGACTTGCCATTTTCATTCTTAAAATCTAACATTAGATTTAAACTATCAGGAACCAAACAAGTATCTGGTTTCAATTTTGGAAAGTCAATGTATACTTCATCTTCAGGATTTGCTTTGTTTGGATTAAAAGTAATGTTGTGTTTTGTTCTAATGCCTTTGGTATCAGACATTTTGAGTTTCTTATATCCACGAATTAATGTTTCCATTTATTATATGTAAAAATTTATTTTTTTCTTTGGCGTTTGTTTTTATACCTATCATAAACAAACCATACTAAAAACAATACTAGTAACCTTAAATTATTTCTAAGAATTTTATTCCTTTAGCTCCTAGACTTAGGATACCTCCAACTACACCTAATATAACACCAGCAGTAGGTCCTACTTTTTTTGTTATATTATTTAAAGTTTCTACGAGCTCATCAACTGCTTTTGAAGTTTTTAAAGTTACATCTCTAACAGATGTGGCTATATAATAAATAATTCCACCTATGGTTATAGCTAATCCACTCAATGCTAATAGATTATTTTTACACCATCTTTTCAATCTCTTAAATCTACTTACATCGTTTTTCTCAATTTCTTCATCTATAATTTTACCTTCTTCTAATCTTTTTGGTTTTAAACTCATTTTCATACGAACGAGATCAACCTTTTGTTTAGCCAGTTCTGCTAAAGTTTCATAGACTTTTTGTCTTACACTACTTTCTTGTGCTTCCTCAGCTAAATTATCCCAATGTTTTATATCACTTTCTAATAATATGATTTTATCTTCTCTATCATCCATGAAAAGATATCTTTGAATTTCACAAAGTTCTTGTGTTGTTAATCCTTCAGTTGTTTCCAACTCTGTAAGAGTATTTGCTATATTATCTTTTAATTCCTTAATAGAAGAATCACTCACTTGACTAGTAATTTCATCATCTATTTCTTGATCCTCCATTTGTTCTTTTGTAGGTTTGCTTATAAATTTTGTATACCATTCGCCCATTTCTTTTTTGAGATCTCTAATTTCTCTAACGAGTCTTGTTTCAATACTATCCTCGAGCTCTATAATGTCATGTCCAGATTTTGAATTCTCAGCTACAGTGTCTGTATTTAAGTTGACTCTTTTTTTAAGAAATTAATTTCTTGTAATATTGCCTCTAACTTATCAAGGTTACTCTCATCTGGACTGGGTTAACTGCCAGCTAATTCATTGAATCTCTCATTTTTTTCTTTTAGTTCCACATCAAGTTTATTTTCAACATATTTTAATCTAGCTTCATTTTTCTTATCCTTGGGGGATTCTTTCACCTTGGATTGTATACTAGCTGTCGCAGATTTTGTTATCTTAACATAGTTTTCAAGTTCTTCTTGTAATTTGTTTACTCTAGCATTGTTTTCTTTTTTATATTTTTTAACATCTTCGTCACGCCTTTGATGTAGGTTCTCAAATTTTATGTCCAAGTCTTGTCCTGACACTTTTTTTAAATTTCTCAAGGTCATTGTTTGTTGGTATTTTCAAACTATCTATTTTATCCATAATTTCTTCATAATTATTTAAACTCTTATAGTCGGCTTTAAAGAATTCTCTATTCAAGTCGTCTATTCTTTCTCCAATAGTATTCAAGTCATCATTAACTTTACTTTTCAAGTTTTCTATTTCAGTTGTATCTTCTTGTGTTTCAATAGATTCAATTTTTGTAAAAGCTTGTCTAAGATTCCCAAGAGTGTGTAACCTAAGTTTATCAAATTCTTGTTGCATTTTTCCAACTCTTGGATCTATAGGTATCTCAGCCCCAGCCAAGTTTAAAGCAACTTAGACAAAAAGCCAAAGAGTTGAACATTAAAGGATCTTCAAAAATGAGCAAAGATCAAGTGTCCGATGTACTTGGTATTGAAAGGCTTCCAAAGAATGAGATATATGAAACTTTTTGTAGAGAGCAAATGAAAAAGCCTCATCCTGTAAAATTGATTCATTAGGTTCAGGTTGGACCGAGTCCTTTCCAAGCATTGGTAAAGCTAGTAAATTTTTTGATATAAACCCAGGAAGCGTCAAGCAAGCTTATGATAAAAATGTTAAATTGTATATTTGTGGTGATGCCTATAGGATTGAATTTCATGCGCAAGACAAAGATAAACCAGACCCAGGAGATTCTACTCCAAGATGTAAAACCGAATAGTATGTAAATTAGTTAGCAACCATTTGTTGTCACATTACTGTGGGCTTTAGAAACTTGCACCTCTTAAACTTATTTTGCTAGTTTCTAAAGCCCACAGGAATTTAAACAAACCGTTGCTATATTCTTAAAGATACACCAAACAAGAACGATTAAAGAAACAGACTAAACTTAATATACTCACTTTGTTGTTTAAAATTTGTAATCAACAAGTTTGTAATGTCCTAAAGATAATGTATTGATTCCATCTGGAAGTATATGTCTTTTATCATCGTCTAAGCTCAAAGCAATTTTATCAATTTTTTCTGTGAATAGCTCATGTTTATGAGATCTAATTATTCTCATTTTCCTATGCTCTTCTTTTCCGGTAAGTAAGCAGTTTAAATAGTCTTGGTGTCTTATATCTTTTTTAATTACACCTTTCTTAAAACCTTTTGCTTTTTTAGTTGAATTACCGCTCGAATCAATGTAGCTATAGCATTTAGACCTCAAACCTATAAATTCTACAATTTGTTTCCCACAGAGTTCGTCTTTGAATACTCCGCGTACCTTCTTGTTTAAGCCTTTTGTTATGTACTGATTTTTGGCTTCAAACTCCCTCGTATCAAACCACTTTTTTAGATCTTTTGAAATGTCTATAAAAATCGTCTCATATAATCTCATAACAGAGAGAATCTGTATCTGTAAATAGTAGTTTTGCATTGTTTTTGAAGTTAGTTTTAATATAACCATAGTGAAAGTCATACATCAAGCTCTTTGAAATATCAAGAATTGACATTCCAACTATTTAGGTTTGTTTAAAACTAGCTATGTTTTGCACATATGTACTGCTACCAGGTTTTCATCAAATATTGTTGTAGACTTGTAGTTTGGTTTCTTAAATAGTTTTACTGCTTTCTCTGATCTAGTTACTATTTCAATATCAGCTCTATTGCGAATATCTTCCAAAGTTTTGCCAAAGACAGAATTGTTAATTAATTTTAAAAAGTCCTTATCAAACTTGGACTTGCAATTTGCTCTCAAGTTAGCATTAAGTTCTATTTAAGGTCTCAACCATTCAGATTCTTCAAAGCAAATTCCTCGATGTATCTTTGTCAACACAAGGCCTTTATCTAAGTACATTTTAGGAAACTCGTGATGCACAACATAATTTAATTTATTACTCAAAGTAAGAATTAATTTTCAACAATAGTTTTCCCAGTTTCTACTTTTTCAGGAACTAATGGATAATCATTATGTTTATGATGTAATTCCTTAGGATATTCAAGATCTACTTCTAGTATACAGGGTATTTTATACCAATTTTGACGCTCTTTTGCATTCATCCATCTGAAACCACCTGCTGGTAATTTATTCATCATAGCCCAACCATATAAATTATTCACATATAAATAAGGAATATATATACTTGGCTTCTCTGGATTATAGTTGTCTAAATACTTGTTATTTGCAATTGCGTGTATTTTGGAATCATTGAAACAACTCCACGAAACCCCTTCTCAATCATGAGATGCATTTCTTGATCATGCAATAGTTCTAGTTTAACTTTGGTAATTTTAAGTGCTGCATCCTAAGCTAAGCCTGGTAAAGTATATTACCAGAGAGGATCCAACTCATAATTATTTAAACTCAATTTTATAAACTGCTCAAATACATCACATAATATTAATACATCTGTTTTCAAATATAAGTTATGATAATCCCTCATAGATGTCATGTTAAATGTATTCCAAACATTTTGAGTGTGCTTGTAGTCCTCATCTGATATATCTTGATGGTTTATTTTGAATAAAACTTTGACTTGTCCGGTAATTTGGTCTCTGCTAGTTTATCCAGCGAGTCCATGTGATCATAAGGATAAACTCCTGTCATAGAAAGTAAATCTACATAAACTGGATAATGTAGTTTTAAGTTAACAAAATCTGACTCGTCTAAATTATTCGCCAGATCACCCAAACCTTGATTCATAAATTTAAATGAATCGATGAAGCGTAATTGCCTCTCAACCTGAATTAGTTTGCCTGTGTCTTTTTCAGTATATGTATCTACTATTACATCCTTACTAAAGCTTGTGTATTTCTCTTCATTTTTTGCTATACACTTTATATTCCCCTCAGAAACCCCAAGATTTTTTATAGACAAGTGGCTATCATATCCTTCAAGATTGTTAAAAATAACAGGAATAAACTTAGCTTTCTTAAGCATCAAATTACATTGACTATGAGCTGCACCTCCATATTTCCCAGTAAAATGGCAATGATCTTTAACTTTGTTATTATGAAACTCAGTTTTACAAGCATAACAATGAGTAGCGTTGTTAAAATCTTTTTCATCTGATTCGGTGAGTATTATTTTCTTTGAAAACTTAAATTTGTGATATATTTGCTTCATCTCAGATTCCAACATGTCATTGAATATTTGACTATTGTCTTCATCTTCAGATGTCTTTGTATAATACACCAGTTTTGGCTTATAAAATGAATCATCAAAACACTTTATATAATAGCAAAATCCACTAGACTCATGCTTTTGATACTTTGTAGTACTTTGGCCTAAAGTTTCATGCATCGGTTTTGTAAAGCATTCAAAATCTGCATTAATTTTAAACGGTACTTGAGTTATATGTTGTCGGTTTTTAAACTTTACAACTGATCCTTTATCTGGCATAATTGTTTTTTTAGAGTCGTGTAAAATACAATATTTTAGGTGATTATCAAGTAAGTCTTGTTTTCCAAAACTATTTAAACAGCGATCACATATAAATTTCAAATGACCTTTTTTTGTAATTTGATGACTCAAAAGTCTACTCATGTTTTTAATGACACAATAATGTCTATCTTCTAATAGTAGCAGTCTTACATTTGCTTTTTTTCTGAAATTCTCGAAGGATTTATAAAGTTTGTATCATGTTCAAATACATTAATGTATATACCTGGATTTTGTCTCTCAAATTTATCAATTTTGGTGATTAAAGTAGGAAATTTGATGTTTTCAAAGTTCAATGTACTTGACTTATCTCTTAAAAACTTTGTAATTCTACCCAGATTCCTTTTATCATTATTTGTAAACCTAGCTATAGTCACTGCCCATTTAAAACACTCTTGATCAGAGTTTTCAGGATTTACAACAGCTTTTTTATCTGCTATCCATTTTGGAGTTTTTACATAAGAAGACCCATTAAGTGGATTGTACTTACTTGCTATTATTTCAAGAGTAATAATATGTCCAAGTTGCCATCCAGAGCCTTTCTTTTAATATTGTGAGAATGACTCCATTATTTTTTGAGTGATTTTCCCATAAACTAATTCTAAATTACTTCCTTGTAAGATTACTTCCTGATTACTGTGGAAATGAGCATCATCTGTTGTTTTGTCACTAGTAGCTGGATTATTTTAAACCATTTTACAATTTAAAACAAGCTTAATTTTATAATTTACAAGTTTTTCTCTAATTAGCTTTAAAACAAAGTATTTTGCATCTCAAAAGAAACTTCTAATATTTGCCTCTTCATTTCCATCTGTAACATAAACCTGCACATTTTCTTTCATTGCAGTTTTTTTAACCTTAAACTTAATAGATTTAGTTTTTTGTCAATTTCTTCCTTGACTCAAGTATTCATGAATATCACCAGTTTTTATAAATTTCATCCTGTCAAATACTTCTCTTTTTTTATAGACTTTAATTTATTTTGCTCTTGATCTGCATTTCTCTTAGTTTGTTTCCAAAACTCTATTTCATGTCTTGGTTTATTTTCACTACGAAACTTTTTCGCAGTTTGTTTTGCTTTTTTCTCTAGTATATTGTGAAACATAATTTTTTCATTTAGAAGCTTTTTTGCTTCATTTAAGTACTTCTAATAACTTGTTTTTGTTTTTCCTAGTTTTAACCTTACATTAAGTTTATTCAACTTGTCATTTTTAGATATTATCTTCTTTGCTATTAAGAGGTTTAAATTCTTATTCATTCCCCTTTTATTTAATGAAATAGTTTTTTTTTTCTTCACCACTCGATTATTTCTAGTTTCACTTTGTGATGTACTCTCCATTTTTTTTAAATTTAGTCTTGTAATATATTTTAAATATTCATTTCATAAATTACAACACCCCCCCCCCTCATCCGAGCACTTAAAACGAACCCAAACAAAACCAAACCCCTCCGGCCGCTTAAGATGAACCTTATTGAGGAGGTAAAACGTAAATTCCAAAATAAAAATTAAATAAAAATTAGTATATGATACTATTATGACTTTTTGCTGATGTCAGCAAAAATAGGCCAAAAATGCAGTAGAACCGTCCCTTTTCCTATCACTTATTAGGTATGTCCTTTTTTTGCTAGATTTATTTTATGCTTCAATTCAAAGATAAGATGTAACAGTAGCTCAGTGCGGCTCTTATTCATTGATGTGATCGTTATATTACCATGATTGCTTCTTAATGAACGCTTGAAATGAAAATGTTGTTCATGTATGCACATGTATACATATATGTCTCGTCTCACAGACTCTAAAAAAGATAATTATGATGACAAAATACAAATCAGTTCATACTTGGTACATTTTCAAAGCTATGCATCATCCTGAACTGAAATGTTGCATTTTTCGAAGCCCATGGAAAGGTTTAATAAAAAAAATTTGGGCGACGTGCCAATCTATGAGGCATAGTATAGAAAAATGACATATTATGCATTTATGAACAACATTTGAAAATTGTCGTTCGTAAATGTCATATGAACTGGTTTGTATTTTGTCATCAAAATGATCTTTTATAGAGTTTGGGAAACGAGACATATATGTATACATGTGCATTTATGAACAACATTTTCATATCAAGCGTTCATTAAGAAGCAATCATGGTAATACAACGACTACATCAATGAATAAGAGCTGCACTAAGTAACATAAAATAAATCTAGCAAATAAAAAGTACATACTGAACTCGTCGAGCACGTTGCCTTGATAGGAGAAAGGCCAGCGGCAGTACTTTCACTGCAATGGCACAGTATTGGTGATTTCTGCCACTTTATCAATACATCATGTTGTGATAGCAAACAACAAGCTATTTTCACAAAGAGCTTTTTCACATTGAGCTATTTCATTACAAGCCATTTTACATCAAGCTATTTCACAACTACCTGTTTAACATCAAGCTATTTCAAGTAAGCTATTTTACAATGACCTATTTCACAACAAGCCATTCACAACGAGCTCTTTCACAACGAGTTATTTCACATGAAGCTATTTCACAACGAGCTATTTCACTTCAACCTCTTTCACAATGAGCTATTTCACATCAAGCTATTTCACAACGTGAGCTATTTCACATCAAGCCATTTCAGGAATAGCTGCTATTACGAGTTATGCTGTTTTACACTGACTAGCTCTTTATGACAATCAAGCCATTTTCTGTTTTTGAAATTTCGATTTAACAATGCAGACGTAATCCATTTCGAAATGTATTAATCTGCTTGACATTTGGTCAAGCCATTTGGCATTGCGTTGATCAATCTTGCTACGCATTATAGGGCTGTATGCAATAATGCCAGTCTATTAATGCTTTTAATATTTCATTTTCACACAAGAGATTGCACGCTTTCTATTTTTGTTAGTCCAATTGCATTTTAGTTGACGTATTGCATATTTTGTTACTGTGTTTGATGACTCCTGTATTTTTGGTGGTATCTGCCACCCATAGCTATCACATAGGGGAGTTCAATATCACAGCTAAGAATAGTTTTATTATGGTGCCTTACAAAATACAAGTCTTGGCACTTGAAAGCGACAGGACTAAGACACAAGTGGTAGGAGTCTACACTTACCCAATATAGGACATTGACTGAAGAGCCACGAGTTCGACATAAAATACAAGCTTGAGTCAAGAGGAAAGTGCTCCAGACATTCGTGGATGCAGGTTTTAATAGGAAGTTTATTGCTCATAAAGAAGAAACGAAACTGAAGTAGCATTCTGCACAACAAAAGTAAGCAAATTGTCATGGTTGACGCCAGTTGAGAAGGTCACAATTGAGTAATTGAATGGCTACACACAAGACAACAGCATTTCACTTGAATGACTTTCCTATAGTTACAAGATCTGAAACTGAAGTTTGAAGAAACAAAAGACAACGGCACTGTATAACATAGACGGCCAGCACCCTACTTGCATGATGTGTGGAAACAATACCAAGTGCAAGATGAGAATAAATGAAGTCCTGAAGATGCTGCTTTCAGAGGAATCACGTGCTGTGATTACCTCTTAAATAGATAGATTATTTAATGATATATCACAAAAGAGCTAGAAAAGCTCATAAAAATGTAAAAGTCAGAATACTTGAGTAAACAATGCATGTTTATGAGGGAGACATCAGTTTGAGAGTTTGCAAAGTCTCGACATTGATATGGGAGATGAAAACCACAGCAAGAAAAGTCAGTTGGCCACATTGAAGGAGAAGCATCACTATTATTTGAATTATAAAGAAATAGCAACAGCAACACTTTCCATTCAGGTTAGTGCCATTTGGCACAGCAACAAATCCCTACAGGTTGACAGCATTAATGCAGCACAGCTTCAATCAACAGCATCAGAATTTCAAACATCTTGTTAAAATACAAGAAAAAAAGCATATGTCAACATTGTAATGCAAATAATAAGTCATTTGAAGATGGAGAGGTTCAAAGAATAGGGAACAAAAATCTTGAACACTGGCATGATTCCCCTTGAAAATAGAATTTGACAGATGAAGCACTAGAAAGATATTGAACATGAGCTCCTCACAGATGCAGGGACTAGCATGGGAGATTAGACAGGATGAACGATTAATTGAAGGATCGCAATACTCAGAAGAGCAAACAGTCACAATTGAGTTGACTGTCAGTCATCTTGGCAAAATTGTGATCTTTTTGAGCATTGTTTCACTAATATTACATGCAGGAAGAACTTCTACAGGAAACTATGATGCAAAAAAACAAACATGATGTTAAAGTACTTGAAACTGTCATGGCAGACTGGCTCAAATGGACGAAAGAACTTTGGAATGGGAGAATACAACAGGGTGTACCTAAGAATGTTAAGAAAACCAAAGCATTCCACCTTCAGATACTTGCAGATGCCAGTAATATAGCTTGGTCCCATAAAGTTAAGGACTTCATGGCATTTAGGTGCATCAGGATTAACTTACAGAAAACGTTCATCGTGGTCATCAACCAGATAGACTATAGGCAACTGTTATGCAGACATGCAACAGACCAAAGGTTGACCAAAATTAAAACTGTAAAAAGTGGAACGTGACAATAAAATACATTGAGGGAGCACATGACTAAGTCTATATTCACATGGTCAACTATTCTAAAATTCACAGGAACAAGCTGGAGGCACAACAATGCCTGGCTGCATACTTATCTGGAATTGAGACTCATCAAATTTTACCAAGTGTATGTAACTAATCTACCATTTTAAACTATGAAGGTAAGTGCAATTTTCGACTGTAAAAAGACACAAAAGACCCATGCAAGCATGACTAAAACACCCAAGCAAGACCCTTCTGCATGTAAAGTAAGAACTTGCAGTAACACTAAATAGTTCTTTATTTAGAAACACAAAGTACCAATTAAATATGATTATATCAGTCAGGATATATAAACTGGAATGCATTTTGAAATATTGATAAGTTGACTTAATGAAAATTCTCGTAAGACATACATCTATGAGATTATATGATCTAGTGGTAGGAAATGTACAGTGTGTGTAATGTTAATAAGCAAACACATACTTTCATTGGGTAGTATATAATAGAAATCCAAACAAGAAATCAAATAGTTCAGGATATTATAAATAACTTTACACACAAATACAGATTACTGATAAATTATTTGACATATTCACTACTTCTGAACAAAAATATTGAATTAATAGAAATTATGCTGTGTAATGGTATTATGCAATAGCAAAAACATATAAATTTGTCTTCCAGAGGAACCTAAGTGACATAATACATTCAACAACACAAATCAAACAAAGACAAAATCCCGAAATGTGCTTTGCAGCATCAGTCACATGTTAATATACCCTCAATGGCCTTCAAGAATGTTGACAAATACTTCATACATGGAGCTTGTTAAATTGTTTATAGTTTTAGGTGAAGTAGTTCTGCCACAATGTTTTATAGCCTATTAAAGTTAGTTTCTGTTGTGATACTATATACCTGCTTCATACAATTTGCATTAGACTATGGACTAGAGGTTTTCAATAGCATTAATGTCAGGATATGATGATGGCCATACCAAAGCTTAGCATCTTCAAAACCTTTCCAAGCCAAAAAATCTCTTCTATACCTTGAAGCATGTAACTGCGCATTATGCATGTACAGTATATGCACTTCTGCAAAAAAGAGCAAGGTTGACTCTTATACCGGTTGAAAATTGTTGTTTCAGAAAATCTGTGCATGTTATACTATTCATCTTCACCCCTTCCTAGACTATGAAGGATCAAACTTCATACAATTAGTTGCCCACTACATTGGCCTTGTGCTGCTTCAAAAGTGGAGGTTGTAACACTGGTTTTGTATTTTTAGCAATAATATTAAGGATATTGTAGTGTGTCTTACTGCAAGAACGATCAATTCCAGCTTGCTCAAAATTTAGCTTTACTTGACACCTAAGGATTCTAAGCAAGAGCAAGTTTAGGTTTCCCCATTTCCCTCAAAGTTCCCATTCATTTGCCTGCATTTGACGTGTTCTTTCTTTGTGTATTGATATTTTCAACATACTTTTTAATTATTCTGTGGCTTGGTGTTAAAAGTGTTGCATTGTCAAAGGTGTCAACTTTTGCTGCTGACGTGTTCACAATGTCTCCTTTGTCATTTTATCTTACAGAGCTATCTCTACCCATTCTCTCAGTGCTCCTTGGCATACTGCATTGCTAATTATTTGTTTACCACCACATGGTAATTCGACTCATTTGCATCGTAGCCTTTCACCAGAAAGCATGCAAATAGTTTGACCAGTGGAAGTGGAACAAATTTTGTACTTTCAAATTTTCATGTTAAGGTTAACAATTAACTATTGCCCCTGAGTTACAAATTTGAGCTTACCATGAGCTGCAGTTGTTAAAAAGGTTGAAAAAATCTGTTTGCACATTACCTTTCGATGCACTATATAGAGCAACTAATTGAGCAATATTTGTAAGCAAAGTAATGTTGATAACAGAAGTAACTACAATGAAATGACCAACTCCAAGTCAAATTAACCTTAAAAATACAGCTTGGTGAAAAATCCTTTAAAAAAATATAACATAAATGACATTAGGTGAAGTTATTTTAATCTAAAAGGGTATTTCCATAAATTCTTAACTTGGTTAAAGAAAGACAACTGGAAAAAACTAGCCTTCCATGATAAAAATGTAAGCATAAATGAAGGCTTATTACATTAAGGAGTTTGATCATGACTAACTGATGACACAGAGTTTGGTACATGAAAGATCTTGAATAAAGGAGCTGATGTTTGACCTCTTGGAGGCAAGCTAATAAAAGTAGGTAGAGAAACAGTAACTGTTCCTTGTAAGAAATATCACCTTTTCCTATCTCAAGGATCCACTGTGTCCCAAAAAGTTGGACACTAGCCAGTTTTGCCATTGATGAGACGTAAGGGCAGCGACATTCTGTGGTGGCATGATATAATCGGGATTTGACAAGGGATACTGAAAAGACTGCATTTGATGCTGCATTGTGTCAGGAAGGGAAAAATGACTTTTTGACTATGCCAAATTTGGGTGATCCAGGAGAAGTTCATGCTGATGGCAATCTCAAAATCAATCTTAAGAAGTGTGGGAATAACCCCAGCTATGGAGATAATCACAAGATAGAGACTACGGGCTTCACTTCAACTTACAGATAACCACATACAAGAGAAGAAATACAATATAGTGATCTAACCTTCCAACCAACCTGCACTGCTTTTGCATAAAAATGCACAATCGCCTATTAGTTATTGTTCTTGATTGATAAACTTCGCATAACCAGAGTCTTCATTTCTTAAAGCATTCAATTGTCAAGCAGGAAGAAACACTGGTGTATTTTTAATGCCATTAATAATTTTAAGTTAGTAATTTGTTACTGTTGCTATACTCAGTTAAAATTCTGCATGTCTCATACATACCTCTACTTACAGATATTGGCAAGGTTCACATTTGACTTCTCTTACCAATACGACTACCATTTGCCAAGACTAATCAATAAGATGTGTCTCCTCCAATTGATTGACCAATTAAAGATAAGCTTAGACTGAAAAGAGTGGTAGTGGCAGTAGTGGAAGTCAAATCTGAACTCGCGATTTTTGACTAGATTGGAACAGCCTATTGTATAAGTAAATTGAGGAGTATCTTCAATATGCCACTCCATTGTAAGTATCTGTGTGACATAGTAAAACAGAACAGCTGAATTTCTACTAGTGTAAATTGATTAAATAAAAGTCAAGTGTAAGACTCAATGTCTCTGTTATTCACAATAAAATGTTTTTTGAATAATAAACTACACACCTGGAAGAATTGACTGACAATTGCTATTCAAAAGTGGCTAGTCATTTCCTGTTTCTATGAATTAGAAACATTACTGGAAAGTTAAACAACTGTCTTTCTGGCTATGTGTAAATTAAATAGTTTAATTCAATTTGATAAAAAACATGATGATTCATTTAATTTCTATTTTGTATGTTTAAATGTCTGTACAACAAATTCTAAGTTAGCCATTTCAGAATATAACAAACCTTATTTTAGCAACATGAACTTAAACAGTGCATATGAGCATGAAATTGAACAGTGTATAATTCTTTTGGGACATCTGGTCAAATCAAATGAAAGTACGATGCAGCGTATGGTATGAGTTATAGAATGAGGAATTAAATTTTCTGACGTTCCAAGGCACCTTAAATGATGACAGCTACATTACCATATCGAACATGATTCAAATCTCTACTATAGATCTGCTTTAAGCATAGAACTATTCAATATACATATTTCTACAGCAACTGTTAAATAACATATTTGGAAATATTTCTTTATGCACAGTTAGAAATTGATACAAATTCCAAAGATGCTAATTTCATCCTGTTTAAGAAATAAGCATCTCATAAATAATATGCTGTCCAAGCAGAGTCAGCCTCATATGTATTGTGTCAATCAACTTCGCTAAGATGGTTTAGTATACCATACTAGAGCATACTTCAGATACTTCATGCATGCACAAGAAAATGTTTCATTCACTGACGAATTCTTAACCAGTCAGGGGCAAATATTTCTTGTCAAATAAACATAGGATGTGCAAAGCTAGCATAAGTAAACAGCAAAGCAAACTGTAAAACTAAGAACTTTAGGATATCAAATACTACTTACCGACAGTGGTAGAAGCAGCAGTTTGTAATTCTGTTTCTGTGTTTTCTATGTTTCCTATGACAAATAACTAAACTTTTAGCCACAAATGGTTGCTCCACAATTATGGTAAATGCAACATATCACAAATCAAGCACAGCATTTTCAGTCAAGGTGCCAGTGAAATGAAAGTTACAAAAAGTAGAAAACATTGATGAGTAGTCACAAAGATAACTCAAGTATGTACATCAGATGACTGCCTTGCAATTCTTACGTGTTGGAGTCAATTTATTATTGGCTGAATGGTGAATTTTTGTTCGAACGTGATACTGCCAATGTTATTAGTAATGAATACCTATTTATGAAGTCTTTTATATAGCCAGTCATTGAAAGTGTACAAAATATAACTGAAAACATGCACTATCAAAAAATTCATGAGCCTTGTGGACTTGTACGTTGCGGTGCTTATATACAACAAAATGCTGGATTCTAAATAACTGCTGGTAGTATGTTTATGAATTTGCTAGCTGCTTTTGTCTCATACTTCAGTGTTTGCTATGTTTTGTAAGTGTTAAAGGCAGATGGCATCTACACTGACAGTTCAACACACCGCATGTGCTGTATCAGTGGGTGTCATTACATAACAGTGTGTAACATGATGACCTAATAAAGGTATACTATGTCACACTATGTAACAAAATCTAACAGTTTGAGACAGGTGCAACACAACCCAACTGAGTGTAACACCGTAACCAATGTAAAACAAAGTAGCACAGTGTAACAGAGTGTAACTGTACTTATCAGCCTGTTACACTGAAAACCTCAGTAAAATAATGCAATCCCATGACATAGGCAAAACGTGTAACGCTATGTAGCAGGGTAACAGGGTGTAACAAGTAGATCAGAAAAGGGGGATTGAGCTCAATATTTATGCCAATTAGGGTACCCCCTACAATTTACTTGTGTCATCATGGAAATTAGTATAAGCGACTATTACACATTTCTCAAAATGAGAAGGGTGGGGTCATTTGCATATCCAAGATGGCGCTAAACTATAAGCTACTATTACAAATACTACAAACTTATACTAATTTGAATCAGTCACCTGCTATGCTGGCCATAGTACAAAATATACTAATCCAAAATTGCCACCTGCAAACCACATGCAGAAAATGTAGATACCAAAGCGCTTAATACTAAAATGCTATAAGCTACAATTACAGCTCGTTTGCATAATAGGTCGGTGGGCCAATTTCATTTGCATAAAACGTTTCGACATATATGAGTAGAGAAAAAATGAGCACAAACAAAAACCAAACAAAAAATTTTAAAGTCTCAAAAGAAGGAAAAATCAGCAATGCGCAGCGAAATGATACTGACTTTGCGACAAAATTTGCAAAAAACGCTGACGTCAGAAAAAAAAAATCCGTCCCTTTGTCGCAAAAAGGACCAATTTTTTGGATTCCAAGATGGCACTAAAGTAGGAGTTTTTCTACATATAATATATAATGGACTTCATAAATTTAGACACCAAACCAACGAAAAAATACAATTGGTGTGATTGGGTTTTAGAAAAATATAATCAAATGAGGAAAAAAACTATACCTGAAATTAAAGACAAGGAAAAGGAATTAGTCCTAAATCTTTGTAGATTTTGCTTGAATTTCTCAAAAGGAGAAGAAACAAATAAAATAATTTTAAATCTTTGTAAAGTTTGTAAGAACCTAGAAAACTTAAGTTTAGCGGAGGATGAAGAAAGCACTTATAGAATGATTTATATATTTCTACTTGGTATTATGTTTTTTCTAGCGCTGTATGGATTATTCAAATTATTTCGTGCTGATGATTAGCAGATTTATTTGAAATTGACAAACACATGAGCGCATGTGACCTGTTGATCATATATGCAAATTAAGTCAAATGACTAAAACATGATCCTGAAATTTACTTAAAATCTACTTAAAATTAAACTAAACAAATTTCAAGTAACCTTATAAAATTTACTTAAAACTATTTAAAATGAAACTAAACAAATTTCAAGTAACCTTATATTTACTTGAAACTTACTTAACTTTAACTAATAGATAACCTATAGATAACCGATAGATAACCTATAGATGACCTATAGATAACTTATAGATAACTTATAGATGACTTATAAATGATCATATTTATCTACGTGTCTACTTATATAATTCGTAATGGTATTCACTACCTCATCATCATAATTTTCTTTATTCAAATTTTTCTTTAGATTGTCTAAATATTTGTTTATATTCTTTGTTCCCCACCTTGCTATTTTTCGATCCAAATTTTCTAGTCCTCTTGTTACTTTTAAAGGTATAACAATGACTTTACCAGTATTCGTTTGAGGTATACACCATGTATTTTTATTATTGCAAAGCTTTCGGTCCGTTAGCCCGGACCTTCATCAG
>JAOBYK010166679.1:10506-43524 GCA_025434845.1 Phenganax subtilis | reverse complement strand
GTGTTAACTAAGCGTTAAAACGATAAACGAGACACAAACGTTTTTGGAAACGCTTGAAAACGGCGCTCGTGTGCACGCAGCCTTAGAACAGCTTCGTGAAGGCGATGTTGTTGCCAAATCCTGCAACGTGCAAATAAATCAGCTTTGGTTTGATAGTATGGTCACACAAGCAAGATTTACCATACGTGGTGAAGAGCAGACGTTTTCTGTCAAATAGTTATTTCATTTTCGATGTAAAACTCGTTATTTACTAATGTTGGGTAGCTCATCTTTTTACCCAGATTTATATTGGGCGAATTATTGACAATTTTGGAACTTTTCAAAACTACACGTTCACATTCATTTGCCAATACCTCAGGTAGTCCTTCAGCAGTATGATCGTGCTATGTAGTTGTTTAGCGATACGATAATTTTTATTTGAAGAACGTAACGCTAATAGTTTCTTGGCTATTCTCAATCAAACAGGTTAACTTTTTTTTGCGCCACCCAGTATATTTTTCTATTATACGCGTAGATATTGTTGCCGTTTTTGGTTCAAATGTGGTAACAATTTTTGCACGTAATAGAAAAATATACTAAACTTGCAAATTTCGCAGGGCTATTTTTTCAGTATTTCCCAATCTCTTCCCACCAAACTTTGCAATTTTACTACATCTAATAAGCTCTTTTCACTTGTGAGGATGAATTCACTTCTCCGTTAGATTTTAAATTCTGCTAAATCTCTAATTAAAGGCAAAGCTAGGTAGTTCCTCCTTTATTGACATTCATTATTGTTACTACTAATCTATTATATTCAATGATGAATAATGATATAAGTTTGTGTATTTGTATTTTTCCTGAGAGCTGTAATCTATGTACAATGTATCCTGAGCAGAGAGTTTTACCCAATGCAATCACTTTAAAATAGTTTTCAATGCGATAAAAATTTTCTGAAAGTTAAAAGAGCATGACTGATGAGGGAGCCAAGAAGTTAATAAATTATCGGAGGAGGCCTAAAACTCTGATAGCACCCCCCCCCCCCAATTAAATGCAGGTTGGCACGGCCCTGATGAGAACCACACTTAACGATGTAAGCACAACGAAAGACAAAATAAAGAAACACAATTAAGTGTGCGACATAAGCATCAAATAAACACAATTACACCAATCCAAGGATAAGCTTTGTTTTTGTTATCCTCTCAGAAACGATCTTGCTTTGCTTTCTCACTTATGCTTGCGTTGCAAGTGGAAAGCAGGCTTAAAGGTTCATTCATTTAATATAATTACTCAACTAGAGTTTATACTTTGCAAATTGATTATTATTAAATATTAATTGATTAATTATTTCTCTTCAGTGAAAGTTTATCACTGCAATAGCAATTCTATCAAAAAATTTAAGAGATGTGCAAGGAGTGGACATACAAGTCTGAATATAGTCAACTCATTGTTGTTCTAAATCAGATCTTTTTACAATTTTAGCTGCTGCTGCACATTGTTCCTGCTTTTGTGCATTTCTTTGTGATGCACTGAGTAGTGAACAATTCAATGGACTAAAATGTCATGATCAATTTGTATGGGTTAAATCATGGTCACTCATGTGACATGGAATTTATCATCGCCAGTGCTGCTTAACAGCCACGAGGAGCCAAAGACCAGAGTGGCTGTTAAGCTGCATGAGCGATGATATATCCCATATCACACGAGTGACCATGATCTAACCATCTTATTGCATGAAGCAACCAAATTTCATTGCTCTAAGAGATGTGTTAAATCTCATATTCAACTCAATAGTGTGACAACTAGTGATAACTAGTGGTGAGTGAGATGAATATGAGATTCAATACGTCTCTTGGAACAATGAATTTTGGGTGTGTCATGCGATAACTTGGAATACTGTTATAGTTAAATGCATTTTGTTTGCTAACACACCAAGACTTTTACTCTAATTGTTTTCACATCAAGTCACCGAAAACGACTAGCAAGAAGTTCTATAAATTTTAAAAGTTGGCAAATTTTATCAAGGCAAAATTAAATTAGGCAGATAGATTAAAGTGATTCCACTCACCTGATTGCATGAATGGGGCGCCTTTCTGTCTCTTTGACTTTGAATTTTACGTCTCCGTTGCCTAAGGTATAAGAATTATCTTACTGATTGCGACAAGAAAATTGTAATTTCTTTATTTTGTGGGGTTAACAGCTGGCAGGAAAAGAGGAGTGAGGCATGCTTTAGCTAGTATACAAATGGAATGCTCTTAACTTAAGGTATAGCTGAAACATAGCCAAGAATTAGGATAGATTGTAGGTAGAAAGGAGCTAGCTGGGAACTAGGCTATTCAACCAAGGCATCCCAAATTGCATGCTTAAATTGATAGTAGTAGATCTACATTTGTAGGATATGCACTACTGCTCTAGCTGTCCCTGCTGGTCCTCAGGCGCTCTTAGTCTATCTACTGGGAGTGAGAGTGCTTCTACACTTCTACTTAGAAATGTAGAAGTGCTCTCGCTCTAAGTAGAAACAGTAGATGGAGACCGGGCCAACAATTGCTTACTCAATTAATAACAGAGAACTGAACATGACAGCAAAAAAATATTTAATATTGGGTTGAAAATAACTGATTAAGCTAAAATGAACAATTCTTTGGTTTGAAAATGACTGGGGTGTTTTTTATTTCATTCTCAAATGTGATGAACAGTGATGGATTTACTGGGGGGTGCATACTCCCCTAACATCGGCTAGAGGGGGTGCACACCCCCCCCCTAACGTTGGCTAGAAGGGGTGCTGGGGGGTGCAAGTTTCCTTGCATTCTAAATAATTTTGCAGTGGTACTTGAAATATACAAACTGTAAGCAGAGAATATAACTGAGTTGACATTTACTGCAGTTATGCAATGCCCATGACCAACAGTCTGACATCCACAAAGGAGCAACCACAGACTGACGACACGTCGACTGTCAACCACTTAAAATTTCCGCTAAAAACAGTTCGCTTTATTTATTTAGCAAAGCCATATGAGAACATTGTGTAGCAATATATACCATAAATTGTTCACTTACAGTGGCATTGGAAAGAGAATATGTCCATTCTCAAGTCTGGGGGAGGTGGCCACCATTTTGGCCGTCCTTGGGACATTATCATGTAGGCACTTTCTGGCTATTTCGCGATAATTTTCTTCTGAAATACACTTAAAACGTTCATCTTGTTTCCCACAAACATTGCTTGCCATTTTCTTGCGTTTCTGACGCTTTTAATTCGTAGAAAAGCGACAAATGTAGTTCACTTTCGGGGCGAATATTTGCCACGTGTTTTTGTCAGGGCTGGACGGTTGGTAGTTGCACCGAAGATGGACGGTTGGTGATCCGATAAATTCACGAAGATATACTCGGAAACAGCACCAGTCTCTTCTCAATTTTTCGTACTCGCGATTTTTGACGTCATAAACGTTGTCGTAGTTATGGCTAGTTAATTAGCCTGCACATTTAATTACTAATATATTTCGAGATTGCGACAATGAGAAAAACTTGTTTTTTGTGCGCCGTCTTTTTACTGGTATATTTCGTGTGTTTTTTGATTCCTGAAAACGCTACCGTCGTTGATTCGGAAAATACTTTTGGTGAAGAATTTTCAAATGTTTTTCAAAAGCAAAAAAAGAGAATTTTTTCTTTGAGAAAAACCGGAATTACCAAGTCTAAAATGATAGTTCATTGCAGTCTTAAAGAGACTGTAAATAAAATATACTCTGAATTGATTTTGCGTCGAAAAGGCAGCCAAGTTTGCTGCCCTCGTGAAGAAATAGCAAGTGATCAAAGAAACAACAGCAGCCAAGATGAAGTCGTTTTGTCATCCTTTCTCAATTATTTCAGTTGTATTGATGTTGAAATGATAGTTTGGTCTCTTCTATATGCCTATATCTTGAAATATAGCGTTCAAATTTTACTTGCAGAATACAGGTCAGTCAGAGATGCGTCTGGTTGTCGTCTTGTTTTCAACACAATAAATAGTTTTGACTACGAGTACAAATATTATGGGAAAAACGAAAGATGTCAGTCTTCAGGAAAAAAGAAAATTCGAACATATCTTGTACTCGCATTCGTACTGTAGTCAAAACTAAAGCTGTCATATAAGATTTTAAAGAAACAAAACTGTCAAATCTCATAGTTCTTTTTTATACCTTCAGATCTATTCGTGAAAGCGTTAACCAAGACAATGAAGAAACCTTTCTCGCGCAACTGAAACGAAGCTTCAGCCATTTGAAAAGTTTGCTAACGATGAAGAACGGCAAATATTCTAAGCGCAGCAATATTGGGACGAGGAGTCGCAAATTACCAGAGCCTGAAGTATCACTGTTGGAAAAATACTTGGCGTCAGGCACTGCGGTGATTATAACCTGTCGAACACACTACAAGAAGCCTAAATCCTTGCCAATCAGTAGTTCGTCCGAAGACTTCAAGCCCAAAGATGGGAAGTGTCTTGGAATGGTTTACAACGATGATGTCCCGAAGTTGTACACTAATTCGTTACCAAATGTTTCTGGAAAATTGTTTAGTGATGCTGTCCCCGGTAAGATGGAGAATTGGTTGAAAACACAGTCGCAAGCTAATATCCATATCTTGAACAAAGAATTGTCACGGGATAACTTTAATGCGATGCGTGCTAAAATGAGTCGGGCTAAGCTTTTGAAAAAACACAAAAGATCGAGGAACAACAGCCACACAAGTCAAAGATTGCATTCTGTATGCGAGAAGAATGACGATTTTTCATTCAACATGAGATATATCCCTCAGAAGTTTCATGAGAAACCTAAGGTTACCAACAAGGCAAGTCATTGGGCATCTGTTCAGAATCTCAACCAATGGGATCGTTCTCTTTTGGTGGTAAAAAAGTCCCTTTCGTCACCTAATATGGCATACAAAAACTATGGGGAAACACAAAGAGGACAATGCGTGGAATCAATTTGTGGCCCCAGTTCCCGAGAACGAATACTGGAAGTCAGAGAAAGTAAAGTTACTTGTGTTGATCTGGTAAGAATTGTGCTGTAGATAAAGTAACTGATCGATTTTAGATATTTGATTACTGTCAAATCTAGAACTTCAATTATAGTTTTGACCTTTTGCCTAATTTTTCGCCTCCTTCTGTTTTTCGTACGCAGGCGAAAGACTTTTGGAGCGATATTAAAGTTGAGTTTCATCGTCAATGCTATGTACCGCTGGTCTTTCAAATTGCCAAAATAATTGCAGTCGAATAAGGGATGAATTCTTTCTGGAGCCCTTATGCAAGGGAAAGACGAGAACAAAGTAGCTTTGGTTGTTCTACATTATTTTGACAAAGTTTTACAAATGATTTCAAATGTTTGCATTTAAATTGAAATAAATAACATAATTTACATTGTAAATACTAAAATTTAGTGCGTAACAATGAACTTTTGTCGAAAATGACGTAATTACAATCGATGGTATAACTCTCCAGAGTATACAGGACCGGGTAAGTGAAACTGACTGAAGAGACTGGCGCTACCTAAACAGAAGCCTCATGACCGTAATGCATTGTAGGTAAGGTCTCTTCTTGCCTCGTGTACTCAAGCAAAAAACCAGATCGTTTTTGTGGTGGGTTTGTGGATGATTTTTTCTGCTTCTTAATGCTCCGATCTCAATAAATTTTATAGAATATAAAAGTTTATTGTCGATTCTTTCCAGATAAAGGCATTTTATATCGATTTCAAGATGGTTACGACTAAAAAAACGGTAAATAATATTGTAAATAATTCTCTGTCCTTGTCTGAATATTTCATTATTTTCATATATTTGGGGATCGATCGACCGACATTTTTGTGTGTATTTTGCTTTGGTGTTGATTATTGTGTGGGGAAATTGATAAAACTTATACAGTAGTAGTAAGTTCAATTTATATTAAGGACGCTGAGCCCACAACCCCCCCCCCAACGTTCTTAATATAATATATTTTTTGAAAAATCATCGGTATTAAGCCCGTTCTCCACTGCGCGATTTTTTTCGAGCGAAAAATAAATCCAGTGACGTGATTCGCTAGCAAAACAACTTGCCGCGAAAAAGTCGAAAACGAGCCAATCACGTTGCCAGATTTCTTCTTCACGCGAACAAAATCGCATATTGGAGAACGGGCTTAAGGTGTCTGCTAGATTGTGCTCTAGCGGAATGCATTGCGTGTATTGTTAGGCAATGGAAAATTCTTGCAATGTAACGAGTTATATTACGATTACACCGTTGTACTTCATGTGAAATTAATATCATGTGTTGGTGGAGGCATTAGTTTGCCCGAGAAACCTGATTGTATTGAAAGCTTTGTTCATCTTGTCAGGAAATAAGTTTGGATTCAGTTAATTTTGTTTCGGCAATCCTCTCACTCTGTTGTCTTACTCTGTTTTTCGGTAAAATGTTTGGTAAGTTTTTGCATTGACTGCTTGTTATTGAGGGTGAAAGAAACTGCTATGATTTGAAATAGTGTAGTTTTTAGCTCTGATGTATGGTTGAATTAAAATTCAGGCAAATTTTATGATGACAAGGAAATTTATTGCAGAAAAAATCTCAAGAGAGCATCAACTCTCGTCTCCAACTTGTGATGAAAAGTGGTAAATATACTCTTGGTTACAAGTCAACGTTGAAGACGCTTCGTCAAGGGAAAGCCAAATTAGTAATCATCTCAAACAACACTCCTCAGCTTAGGTTTGTGCATAAGCAACATTAAACTTAGTGAAACCCAAACTAAACAAGTTATTTTTACTGGCTAGTTTTCTCTTTTCAAAACTGTTCTGTAGATCCACTTTACGAGGTCTTCTCTTATTGATCCTGTAGGAAAAGTGAGATTGAGTACTATGCTATGTTGGCCAAGACTGGAGTCCATCACTACACAGGAAACAACATAGAGCTTGGTACAGCTTGTGGAAAATATTTCCGAGTTTCTGTTCTGAGTATCACTGATCCTGGTGATTCTGATATCATCAGAACAATGCCAACTGGTCAAGAGTCGCAAGACAAGTAGTTGAGATTGTGAGTTAGTTGATGTTGAACTGAATAAAATGCAATAAAAAGGTTGCGTGATGTGTGCTAGATAAAAAGTAATTCAAAGTTATGTTTCTCTTAAAAGTTGGGGCTGGTTTTGATACCGTTTTGTAGCTGAATAGATTAACCTGTTAGTTTGTGGGAAAACAATGGCTTAGGCCCATTTTCCACTACGTGAAATTTTTCAAGTGAAGCCTAAGTCCACTAGTGTGACTGGCCAGCAAAATAATTGCTGTGAAAATGTCGAAAGCAAGCTAATCATGTTGGTAGATTTACTTTCCACTCGAAAAAATTTGTGAAGTGGAAAATGGGTCTTAGCTAAGGTTATTTTCCATTATTATTGTGTGCATTGATTAATCTTTTTATACTAAAACATTTGAAAAGCAAAACAAAATAACAGGAAAACATGCTTGACACAGTTTTCTGTTTAGTTTTATTTACAAAAATGCTGAAAACTATCCTAGTGCATTAGACAAGAGCTATTTTCAAGTTTAAAACTTGTAATGATTAGTTTTGGGTTAACTTCATTATAAACCGTCTTTATTTCCAATATTATATCCCAAATTCTTATTTTCTAATCAGGGGCCGATTGTTCAAGCTAGTTTAGCGTTAACCCTGGGTTCAAGAAAAGTTTGAAGCAAAATTTTTAATTGCTTGTTTACAAACTTGAAAAAATTTTTCCACAAAGTTAATCAATGTAAAAAGAAGCCTTTACTTGCAAAGTTTTGAAACCAATGGACATACAGAACTGCACAAACCAAACAAGTGGTTAAATTCTAACCCAGGGTCAAGGCTAACCCAGCTTTGAACAACTAGCCCTAGTACAACAATATAAACAACAGCAATATAAACAACAATATAAGTGGGCCAGTTCTTTGCCAGTTCAAGAACAACTAACTCTTTATAAATAACATGTTTAAATTATATGAGTGCCATTCTCAGAACGTGAGCTAAACATAGATCATGACTCATCAAAGTATAATTCAAGATAGTTCCTCTGTCCAGGGGAAGTGTTTATTTTCTCTTCAGCGAGTCTTGTTGGTCTTGGTGATGCCGGTGCAGGTTTGTTAACTGTCTCTCCTTTCTGTCGAGGCATATTTACATATTCTGAATCATCAGCCTCCGTTGCTTTACCAGATGCGTCTGCAGTTGGGTTCTCGTAGAAGTGATCATCATTTTCGACTTCATCGTCGGATGGCATTATGACATAACTCTGACTACCTGTACTTGATTGGTCATCTTCATAACCTGCCTGTATCTTACCATCTGCAAGGTTATCGTTGGGATCTCCCATTGCGAGTGCATCGATGTCGATTTCAGCATAACTGCTTTTAGTTGGTTGTGTTTGTTCCTCGCAATATCGGAAGTGGTTTGCAGGCTTCACAGTGCATGACATAAGAATTGGAGCAGACTTCAAGACTTCGCTTACTTGTTCAATTGTCATATTCCCCACATTGACTCCATCAACATCTAAAAGTTGATCTCCTAAGAAGGACATAGAATAGATTGATTCAATAATCCCATAGGGAGAATTGAAGATACATCTACTCTGTTAAATTGACCACCAGTAGAAATTGCAATGGTCAGATGGTTCATGGTTGCAGCTAGAAATACTTTTGATGAGTAAAATCTTTTTTCTGTCGGACATCAATTTCTTCTTCACTGATAACAACAGTGAATTTATGAAGTTAGCCTTTCGATAGTAGGCGAGATAGTTTACTATTCAGATGGAGTTTCAGTGGCTCATGAGAAAGTATTGTCATTGGGTATAACTGAAACAGTTGCTGTGTATTAATGATTCAAGTCACTCTTCCCGGAAATCATGTGCTTAAAGAAAAAACACCAAAAGAATTTCAAACTTTTTTTGAAGAGGAAAGAGTTTATCTACTCTTTACATGACTCTGTGACTGTCTTTCTCAATTGATCACCAATTTTATTGCTATCAATAAATGTTACATAACTATGCAACATTTTCGACATTCCATTGGTCGCAAAACTTGTTCTAAAGTTACAATTACAAGTCATACATCGTATTAATATTATTTGATTGTATCAGAACGTGAGGATGTAGATACACATATGCAAATAATAAATAAGGAGGCAATCGATATTTGCTTTGCTTCTTATCAGATTACGTGTAGTTATTTAAGTAATGGAGTTAATGATATGACTTATTGTAGTGAGGGAATGCCCTCAGTTTTCTGTAGAAATTTACAAAGAGTGACCCGAAAGTTGGTCTTGTCCCGTAATTTTGTTGGTACAGAAGTTGTTTAGAATTGTTTTGCTTTTGTCTTTTGCATGTCACGCAGGGAGAAATAGCTCGATTAGATATTCCAATTTTAGGGTTAGGCATACACACTTGTTCCTTATAGAATCTTAATGGATTGATTACCTAATATTTGGCAGTACCTATCAACGACCTTTGATCGGAATATGATACATCAGTCATAAATTACTGCGGGTTTCCCAATCATGTACAAATATTTGGAAGGTAGATTATAATCCTAGCTGGGTTATCAATACTGAGCTTGATAAACAATGTCTCGAACGAATACGCTACTAGCGTTAGCTTGTTGACGTATTATAAAGCTCTTTAGACTATATAAATTACCATCTTAGTACAAACTATTATTTTTTAAATAACTTATGTCTTACCTGGTCTGAGGACTCCCGTTTCAGCCACTGGACCATCTTCTACTATCCTTGTAACGAAGACACAACCGTTGACGCTCTTGATTCGCACACCAATCCCTTTAGTGGGATCTTTAAAGAGTTTAATCCGTTTCAAATCACCATTCAATCTCACGCTTCGTCTTCTCACTGGATCCTCCTCTTCTTCTTTGAAGAAATCGTCTTTGGCGAAGTTTACAATCAAGATCCAAGCATCTCTTTCCTCCTTTGATTCACAGTTCATAATATGTTTCTTCCCCGATTTTGTATCAACGCTAAAACAGTGGTCTTTGCTTTTTGCTTTTGAGAAATACTTGCCAACTGCTAACACGTCTGCCAAGAAGATACGGCCCATTGGTTGTGTCTTGTTAGTATGGTCTTCTTTCTTGAAAAAGCATAAAACCTCCCCGTTCAACTTGAAGTAACGCTTTCGCCATTTCTTTAACACACGGCTTTTCTTTTCAACGAAACCTTCTTTGAGAATTCGGGGTTTATAAATCGTCTGTTTACTGCCTTGCCGCTGCGACATTTCTGCTGTGCTCATCTTCCAATATTTATGCTTTAATGACCAGCACGCTGAGGAATCAATATCGGAAATGTAAATTTTTCGTGACGATAGAGAATAGCTAAGCTCGAGTATGTCCTTGACACTCTCACAAAAAAATACCTACATGGCACAACGTTAAAAGTCTAAGTAAATAAACGCTGGAATGGATAACCAGCCAAATGCGTCGAATCGCAAAAGCTAATGCGGAAGGGATGGTGCACTATTACAAATACATTGTACAGATGAACTCGGCGGCTTTTAGAACCGGAAAATCATATTGAATTACTTTCGGGCCAACACCAAAGAACAGACACGGCAAAATAAAACAAATTACTGTCCACATATTTTACCATATTCAGCTTGTCTGACTGTACGACTACCACCGTCAATATTGCCCATCTTACCATCTCTGAATACTGAAGTGTCTTCTATCAATATCTATAAGTTTTCCAACAAAGACTCTTTTCCAAAGAGTAGCAATTATGCTAGTTTGTTTCAAGTTTTTTGAACATTAAATTTTTTGATTTGTAGGGATATTTCATATTTGATCCAGTGAATTGTCCTTGAACGGTGGGCAAATAATTATAATGTTGACGTTGTCATATTACATATGCCGAATAAAATCACTGGTAATTTTGCAATTTTAAAACCACAAGCGACTGTTTTACAACCAGAGGAAGTTCACTGTGAAGATTATTTGAAAACGTTTTAAAGTGTGCTTTGTAAAAATATCAATTTCCCTGTCCCAAGTTCCGTTTTTCCATTCCCACTGTTTTCGATACCTGTAAAGGCGGAACTTAGAATTCTGAATATTTTTATAATTCTATTGACTTTCGTGTACCTGCTGAATTCGGATAAGTGATCGTTTTGAGTGGGTTAACAACCACCTAAAGTAGAAAAAATACCTGGACGAGATAGACAGAAGGATAGCCCATTGAATTCCTTGTCTTCCTATTATAAAACAAGCAGAAACATTCGAGTTTTCCTTGCATTAATGAACTAGACTGAGGTTTTTTGGCATATGTTGTACTATGAGCTGCTGTTAGCATAAGGAAATGGCTCTATTCCAAAACGTGGACAAAAAATATTAGCTGCTAAAAGAGTTTATACTTTTGCCTATCATGGGAACTAGGATTAAGACGAATTTCGTGTGAGTTTTCCTATCTTTTTTGTGTTTTATCATTTTCAAGATACAAATGAAAGAAGGTTTTTTTCCTTGACATGTACAACTTAAGCTTGTAGAACAATCGAACCATCTGCTTGCTTTTCAAAATCAGAAGCTAAACTTTTCCGTTATATCAGGTTTGACACAATTTTTTTCAAGGAACTAAAGCCCGGCAGTAGTTCTTCCTAGCAGTATGTGTACCCGGGGATATTTCCCTAGTAACAAATATAGCTTCCTGACGATTTTTCCAGACAAAATTGCCTTAGTACTATTGCAAACAGAATAAAGATAATTTGACAAGCGATTGTTCTTATCCATTTGTCTTTCAATCCTCTTGCTATCTCTAAACAATGTGGGATTTTGAAGTGTAGAAAATGAGAACAAGTTGCGGATAAAGACTATATGATGTCTGGAAGACAACGGCCTGAATGGGTGCTGTACAACTGCTAATAAAATAACTATTGTATACTTTCATAGGATTTGAATGTAATTCAGTAATAGATATATCAATAGTGATTAGTCGTGGTAAATATAGTGCATAATTTATTCCCAAGTTTTTGGAATAATCCGGGTGTATTGATAACATGTGACATGATAGCGACATTTCTACGAATATGTCGTCATTTGGGCCCAGGGCAGTTATTTGCTACATCTGTGGCCGGAAATATGGCACATCCTCGATAAAAATCCATGAACCACAGTGCCTTAAGAAATGGCATATTGAAAACCAAGAATTACCAAAGAACTTGAGACGTAGGCCCCCTGTGCGGCCTCAAGGCTATGGCGAATTTACGAATGACCAGGGCCTTGGTGGCCAAATCAATGCAATGAATGAGGCATCTTATGAAACTTCAAAACAACAGCTTTTGCCATGTGAGAACTGTGGTAGAACTTTCTTCCCAGAACGGTTGCCAGTCCACCAGCGGAGCTGTCGTCCTGGTAATGTTGCTAAACCAAGCCGAGGTAACCTGGGCACAGCAGGTATATCAAGATATGGTTTGGAGAATAATTTTCAAGAACAACCTCGAGAACCTATAAAACCAAAGACCATTGTTTGTTATATCTGTGGTCGAGAATTTGGCACAGCTTCGATACCAATTCATGAACCACAGTGCTTGAAAAAATGGAAGATTGAGAATAATACTCTTCCGAAGCACATGCGACGACCAATCCCATCTAAACCAGATGTGCTTCCAAGCTTGACCGGCAGTGATAATAACCAAGAGTGCAGGAATATGTTGGCATATGAGTCTGCTAAGCAGCAGTTGGTGCCATGTCCAAACTGCAAGCGAACATTCCAACCGGATAGGTTGAGTGTTCATATGAGGTCATGCAAGCGGAAACTGTCTCAAACTACTTCTCAAAATAGTAAGTTAGATTACACTATTTATCTGTTCAAGTAGCAAGAGGGCGACTGGTTTGTCAGCTTTGTAATCCGCCTAATTAATTGAATTAAAGTTGTACTAATTTGATTTGAAAAGAAGAATCCCACTTTAATGAGCAAAATCTTGTCTCATTAATCAGTAAGAATATTTATTCATTTGTAGCCAATCTCAGATCCACTTCAACAACATATTATCTTTTTCAGCTTTACTAGATAGATTTGGTTTTGCAGACACAAACAGAAAATCACCAACATTTGAACCACGTCAACCATTAACACCCCCGAGAAGGCTTGGTACAAAAACTAACCACTACAAGAAACAAACTGATAACGAACAATTCAACAATAAGTTTGGCAGTGAAACCGAATACTCTCATCATAAAAATACCCCAGGCTTGCACAACAGTACTTTAAACTCTCATAGAACTCCTCCTAACTTGTTTACCTCAAACAGAAAAAGTCGTAAGGATTCAAATTCTTATTCAAATGCTCCTAACTCGTTTTCGAATACAAGACCAGGTTCAAATACAAGCAATACATCAAGCTCCAATGAAATACGACGTAACTCTAATTCAGTACGCCTCAAACCACTTTCTAACAAGGTAACAACAACCCATATAGGACAAAGCAATTTTGAAAATGCAAAGAGTATTGGTACGAATATGTATGGTAGTTCGTATAGTGGTATTACTCCTTCCGGTTCAAATGGAAGAGAAAGGTCGAGTGAAACTCGAAGAAATGTTAGCGCTCGACGGCGCGAGCCTTCACGGAAAACTAGCGGCCTTAGAATGAAACAAAGTGGTTTCAAGGATTCTACTGTTGATTTCACTAGTCCTGGCGGACTTGGGACCTCGGCAATGAATAATCCTGAAGCTTCTCAGTCATGTGGCGGTAGTAATCTTACTCCGTGTTTCAAATGTGGTCGGACTTTTGCATCAGATCGAATCGAGAAGCATCAATCAATTTGCTCCAATATAAAGCAACGTAAAGTGTTTAATTCTAGTAAGAAGAGAGTTGAGGGCACAGAAGCAGCTTCGTATAACAGAGGTGGAAAAAGAAGTACTAAACATGAGATGCCGAAACCAAAGTCGAACTGGAGAAAAAATCATGGTAGGATGTTTGATCAAATGGATCTAAGCTCTATCACTTCTCTCTTAAAAATTGATGAGAATCATCACTTATTAATCCAGTATTACGACAGAAGTAAACTTAAAGCAAGCACACTAGGTTTATAATGATTAATTCTGTCAAATAAATCTAAAATAAACCAACTATAGTTATACTGGATAGTTCTATCAGCTCTTAACTGTTCTTCCTAGAGATTCAGAAAGACTCATCTCTTATTGATCCAGTCTTACTACAGACGGAAACCTAAACTAAACTATATTTTTACTGCATAATTCTATTCTAAACTGTTTTCTGTACAGATTCAGTAAGAGTCATCAGCTGTTATTGATCCAGAGTTCAATGAAATTATCTGTTTTCTATTTTTTTCCAGAGGAGTTCGTGAGGGCAATACGTGACGCAAAGAAAGTTCAGCAGTATGTAAAGAAGGGGGGCAACCTCTCAGATCTTCCCCCACCTCCTCCTAACGAGAACCCCGACTATGTTTATTGCAAACACTGTACAAGAAGGTTTGCGCCAGAGACTGCCGCACGGCATATACCCAAATGTGCCACGACTATGAACAGACCTGCCCCACCTAAACAGAGGGCCATCCCTCTAGGAGGAGCCCGGAATAGAGGTGGGGGTCGCGCTTCTGGAAGCCGCGGGGGAAATGGTAGTCGTACGAGGTTGTATCGATAAGGACTGGGGCGAGAAGTAACATGAAGTTTTATTATTCATTTTTCACAAATCGCGTGGCACAATTGGAAGCACTTCGCCCGCACTTTCAAACGCAAGATTGGACTTTTTTTAGTCTCCGAAGTCTTTACATAAACTGCACTTAATGTAAAATAAACCACAGTTGTTACAATATTATTGCAGACATTGCAACTTGTACTTAAAATTATGCCTTTTGCTGCATAATTAGTTACAATTATAGAAGTAAAACGGTTGCAAATAATTTATTGCTGGGCGTCAGTCTGTAAATTTTTGTTTATAAATAATAACAACGCAGTGCAAGAACATAAAACGACACCGATGCTACCAAATGAGGTATAGCCGAAACGGCTTACCAAAATCCCACCGATGGTAGGAGAAACGGTTCTCACTAGAGATTGGGTCGCAAATGAAAGACCTAAAACAAAACCAGTATCTTCAGCTGGCACTAGTTTTGTAAGGATTGAGTTGGTAATAACAGTAAATAATGCACCACCGAACACCAGCGGGATCACCATCACACTTAGATGAATTGCATTCGACACGAAAACCTGAAAAAAAAGAAAAACAATTTGAAACTCGAACAACGTCTAAAAGTTAAATGTTTACATTATCTTAAGTTCAGTAACATCTTCAAAAGTTGAAGATATGTTATATTTAGTGCACGCATAATATTTTCTTTTGTAATTCTTACTAAAAGCGCATATCCTAACGTGCATAAAACCATAGCAAGCACCAAACTGTTCTTTTCATTCATTCGTCTCGTAACGAATCCCACGCCAAAACCTTGAACAAGCTGCAATAATAATATTAATATAATAATAATTATAATAGTAATGGAAATTTTATTCTTTATTCTACTATTTTTCTTTCTACATATGCAATTAGTATACGTAATTGTATGGTTTTGAGTGCAATTTGGAAAAAACATGCACAAGTGATTTTTTCAAAGACTATATCAAAATTCCACGAGTCCGAAGGACAAGTGCAATTTGAAGTCTTTGAAAAACTCTCGACTGTATGTTTTTCCAAATTGCACGACAATTATTAACAATATGTACATGAAAAAATTCAACTAGAAGGATAAACTCTCTGGTAGCTGTACAATACCTTGTGAAAAGGACATATACAAGAAAAATAATTTTCTAAACTGATTTTTTTTTCAGTTAAAAATGTTTTTTGAAAAGATTTAAGAAAATTTTGAAAAATTGCACTGAATTTCCTAAAAATTGCACTGCTCTTAACCAATCAGAATTGAGAAATTTTTTCATTTATGTTATTATAAATTTAAAGGCATATCTTTTAATGTCTTACAATCATAAGAGCCCCAATATATGACATGAACATGCCATGCTGCGCTGCGGTTAGTCCAAATGTATTCACAACGATCAGTGAAAACATTGATTGAAAAATACCAAACGGTATTCCAGCTATAAGTTTCATTAAATAAATGAAACCAACTCCAGACGTGTGCAGGAGTCGCTTGATTCTTTGCAAATCAAATAAAGACATGGCTGACACCTCTTTCGGCTTGGGATCTATCAAAACATAGCAGTAGACAAAGCTCAATATAAAATCAAATCTAAGTTTCACAAAAGAATTGAAGAGTTGGTAATCAGAAAACCTATATCCACAAAAAGTATTGCAATTAGTTTTTGAGATAATTGCTAATATCTTAGCTGATGAAATTATTTTCTCATCTGAAACAACTCCAAAAATGCCCACCGATTTTTCTAGTAAATTTCGGTATAAATACAAAGACAAAAGTTATCGCAAGCAGAGATATGATCGCTGCAAACATCACAGCGGACTTCTGGGATAGATATTTTGATATTTGTCCACCAATGAATGGACCCAAGATGACTCCAGCTCCGTATGAGAAGCCAAGTTGACCCAGTGCAACTGAGCGCTCTGAAAAGTCAAAGGTAAAAGAAACATTTCTAACATTGAATAGCACATAAAGTTTGTACCAAGTCCATCATACCTTTATGGCTTGTCAAGTCTGTCATAACCATTTGAGCGCCTACAGGTTTGTCAAATAAATAAAACAACCATTGTTAGACACAATCAGACTAAAAGTGCAAAGTGTAAGACTAGTAAATTTGTCTCATGTAAGACAGAGTGAAATATATCAGCTGAGCACATTTGGGAGCACTGCCATTCCATGTATTAACACATTGCCTAACACTTGGATTCCATTGATGGCAATCAAATTAATATGAGGCCATGTGCTTACCCTGTGCACCATGCATAAGCAAACCCGGAACTCGGGCCAAAAACAACATTGCAGAACTGTTTGCAATTGCGAGGAAGAAGTATGTAAAGAATCCACAAGAATGAGCCAATATTAGCACCGCTCTGCTTCCAAACATGTCACCAAGACGACCATAAACTGGTCCTCCCAGTAATTGCAGTGCACCAAATGCTGTCTGGAGATAGCCATATGTGACCATATCAATCCCGAGTGATTTCGCTATATACTAGTGCGAAGAGAAGTTGTATAGTTAGAATTGGAATTCCCCCTAAGGGGGGGGGGGCACTTGTTTAAAGGCTGGTTAGCTTGACCTTGGGCCAACATGAAGAATGATGCAAACATATTAGATGCTCTTATAAACTTTCAAATATTTCTGAATATTTCTAACAAAATAGGTGCTGGGGGGAACGCAGTGAACTCAATTAGTTAATATCGAATTTTCAAATACATGTGAATTTCCGTACTGGGTAAACACCAACATTAATCCAAAAACAAGCCGAATATAGCACATTACAAAAATGAACAGCTACTATTAGCCACCATTTGTTTTCGATGAGCTCATCGACCGGTGTTTCTTCAATTTGTGATTCTGTGGGTTCCCTAGTCAACTTTTCATTAATGTTATTCTCAGGACCCATTGTTCGTTTGTTCACAAATCTCTCTCTCCCTCCGCTGGACATATTAACCGAAAAAGAATCACAAAAAAAAGACAACAAACTACCGTGCATAAACAGTTTGATTATTCATTTTCTAAGAAATAAATTGTAATATATTATAATAACTTAAAATTGATTAAATCCGAGTTGTTGTTTAAATACCAAGATGGCTGCAATGTTGGTAAGTTCGTGCGTCTGGACATGCAATTGTGCTTTCAACAATCTCTCGCTTTTTAGACACTAGATTGCTACGATTTGCAAGTCTATGTATTGTATTGTGTAGATCTTCTTGTTCGTGGGTTTTATTGGTGTAGATTTGAAAGTGAATGCACTATTTAGTACAGTGTTTTTGTTGGTCATAGACTCATAGTATCCAACATGTTTATTCTTTTCTAGAATGGGATATATGCATGTATTTATTAATATCAAATACATTTAAGTTGTTTTTGTTGCATTTTTAGTACTTTATGTATCATAACTTGCGTGCTTGTATGAATTATTTTACTAAAACATTCAAATATTACTGACTAAATGTCTTATTGTTCTTTTTCAGAGAGGGAGTAAAATTTTATGGTGGACGATTCCGCCAGTTGTTGGTCTGACAACGTATCATTTCACAACAATCAAGGCTGCTGATCACCCAAGGAAAAAAATTGACCCAAAAGATGTATATTAATATTTCATTTTATTTTTGTTGGATTTGTTTCGGAAAGCGTTTTAAGATTAAATATCCTTTTTTTTCAATATTTAAGCTTGAAATTTATGACAAACCAGAAGAGGCGTCTAAAAGCAGCGAACCAGAGCCTAAAGAACCTACCGCCTTGGAAGAACAGTTTTCCAAGGGAAGAAAATTTGTGTGGAAACACTCTGAAAAAGTTAAGGTAATTTCATTACAAATTTTCAAATTTCCATAGTTTCATTTTCTTCATAATTCAGATGAAATTGTTTCATTTTTTGTTTATAGAATGCGACCGACACTTCGGCAGCAAATGCCAAAAGCTTTTGGGAGAAAACAAAAGGTGAATGAAAAAACAGTGTGTAATTCATAATTTTTGAATGTTAATACAGGGACCGCGGAGACGGGGGGGGCTGGGGGGGCTTTAGCCTCCCCACATTTTTTGGCGGCCAGCAGATAATAGCGTTAAAGAGTTATAGAAAATTTAAAATTTTCCTGGGGGGTTCTATTTATGAGGCTTAGCCCCCCCCCCCACTCTTTGATACGCTCCGCGAGCCCTGTAATAACATTTTATTTTAAATTGTTTCTAAAAGTTTCTTTCACACAAGTTTTGATACATTTTTGTACAGAATTTACGAAGAATATCCAAAGTGATCATACACTTCAGATGAAGACTGGAGTGATAACAGTTGCATCCCTGGCTGGTATTTTACTAGCTGGCAAAGGAAGTAAGTAAGAAGTCATTTAAACAAAATTTGCGTTATTTTTCATGCCATATTACTCAATTGATAGAATGCTGAACTTGAGCAAAATCACCAACGTTTTAATTAAAACAACTTGGGCCGGTTGTTCAAAGTTGCATTAGTGTTAACCCTGAGTTAAAATTTGACCAGCTGTTTAGTTTGTGCATTTCTGTAAGTCCATTTGTTTCAAAACTTAGCGAATAAAGAGTTCTTTTTACGTAAATAAGCTTTGTGGAAAAGTGTTACCAAGTCAGTAAACAAGCACCTAAAAAATTTGCTTCAAACTTTACGTTAACCTAGGATTAAGCTAACCAGCTTTTGAACAACCAGCCTCAGAGTTGCAAACTTTAGTTTAAGTAATCCGAAAAGCCAAGTGCTATAGAATACATTTTAAGATCAACAAATTCATTTGATATTCTACTGATTTATTGCTTTTCACGCATTCTACTCACTGACATTCTTTAATTATGCTAAGGGTACATTTGAAAACAATCCTTCTTGAGTTTACTGGTGTCTTTTGCTTAATATATAAACTCTGTTTTGTTCCTTGCATATTGTCACTTGTCTGGTTTGACTATATCTTTTGCTGTTTCTCAAAAGGACGTCCCCTGCGGAGGGTATTCTACTCGGGTACTCTAGGGACGGCAACGGCAGCCATCTGCTACCCAGGAAAAGCTGCTGACGCTGCAAAAAGTGTCTACAACAAAATGATGTCTCTCGCCCCAGACTCCAAGCCGGGTCCTAAACTCGGCGATGACGTCGACCAGTTTCGTAGTGGGGAAACACTCATGTTGGAAGAAGCTATTATATTGAGTGAAATGATCTATGAGGAACTCCTAAAACGAATGCACGTAGAGGAAATTCATTTGCCGGACTTTTTGTCTATTTGCAACGACATCGTTCAGGATATACTTCTTGGGATAAGCGAGGATTTTGAGATACAAACAGGAGGTTATGTTGGTGGCAAACACGCAGGACCGCACGCGGATTCTCGGGCGAGTTATGATGTCATGCTAAATGCGAAAGACGTCGCCTCGCGCGCTGTTCAAGAAGTACTGGACTCTATCAATGAAGATTTTGAAATTCAAACAGGAGGGGTTGTTACTGGTGCACCTATAATTGTTTTAGATTCAACAATTCTTGCAAAAGAAATTTCTGCGAAGGTCGCGAAAGTGTTGGAACAAGACGTCGCCCGCGCAGATGCTGATCGGCAGTATCTGTTTGCAGACCAGGCGGAGCTATCGCGTGTGGTTTGCGAGGAATACAAGAAATCCGTAGATGCTATGATCCGCGCGCGAGTACCGACGGGAAAATGTCACGTGTTTATCAACTCGACTTCGCTCGCTGCAAAGACTGCCGCTGAATTGCGAGTGTCTATTGATGGCTTAAAAAATAGCCGAAGTGTCGTCGTTAGTTCGGGACGTCCCGTTCCCACGTCAGATTCCGATCAAATCACCGAGCAAGTGGCGTCAAACCTTTTAGGTAAGCTCATGTCTGATTTTAATACCATTTGCTTAAGAAATTTGCATAAAACCTGTTAAAATTAAGAATACAGTATGCGTTATATTTACATCAAGAATATAATTAAATTACTATAATTTCGTTTAAAAGCTATGTGATTGAAGGCACATTGCTGGAAAAAAACTTTTCTTAAAACGTTCAGTCTTACCAGGAATTACCGTCTCTGGACCTCTTGGAAGAATAGTTTAGAATGTTGAGCAATAGTTTACATTGTTTTTCAGGTTTTATTGAGAAGCGAATTGCGACATCTCATGGCGATGATTACGCTTTTTCTGATACTGCCAGTATCGTGAAGAAAGCTTCCCAAGAGGCGGCGAAAGCGATTGCTAGCCAAGTCCAAGATTCGGGGACTGAAACTAAGAATCGTAAAACAAGAGTCGTGCTTGATTTAGCTAAGAAGGTTGCAGAGGAGGTTATAGATGCTATTGAGGAAGATATAGAGATTCAGACCGGGTCGGGCTTACGAGCACCTTCCGATGGTAGACCGAAGTCGCCACGGAAGCCTCCGACACCCGTGTCCGAAAAAGATGCTGCAGCTTTAGATGGTATGAAAAATTTCTATGTAGAAAAATTTCTATGAAAACTTTCTATGAAAAATTTTCTAGAAAAATTTCTATGAAGAATTTCTATGGATTTATTGTGGAGCATAATTAGCACGCAAGTGTGGAGTTGACATATTCTATTTGTGCGAATCCATTTGCTTTACTATACTGAAGCTGTGAAGTGTGATATTATTGATAACATTTTCTATTGCGTCGTTGTAAGATTTACAAAATTTTACTAAAGTAATTCTGTTGGTCTAGGCATTATGTACAGCCCTATGTATGTGCCAGGATTTGACCACTTAGCTGATGCCGTGATTGATGAAGTTTCTGAGGCAATGCATGGCAGGGGCGTGGTTGTACACGAGCTAGAACACGTGGCGCGCGTGACCATGGAGGAGATTCTTGCGGGAGTGAGTGAAGATATCGAGATTCAGACCGGAGGGTGGAGCACTCAGGAACATGAACCGCACGTGGTCTTGAATGCCAGGCAACTGGTACGACAAATTGCGCAAGAAGTGTTAGACGCCATTGAAGAAGATATGAACGTGCAAACTGGAGGAAGACTGGAGCGAAAACGTGATCTGTATTTTTATAGTTCTCGGCTGGCCAAAAATATCGTGGATTCAATTATGAGTGAGGTTGACCGTGATATGAAAGAGACTGGATCTAGTGCACCATATTTGTTCTCAGTTCCACAAGAGCTTGGAGATTTGGCCATAAAGGAGCTACAAAATAACATCGATCAGGCAGCAATCGGAGTTGGTCGGAATGTCGGCCGAGTTCACGTTGATGTTGAAGCGTTGTCGGACGACATTGGCCGCCAGCTCAAGGAGAGAATCGAAGAAAAATACATTCGGGCAAAGTCGTTCGGAGAGCTTCGTAATCGGAAGGTGGCGATCATCGACTTTGGGGAGATTAGAAAGAGTATTAGTAGTATTATGAGAAAAAATTTGGCGGAGAATCCATTGGTGTCTCCAAGACCTGGAAACGAGCCATCGCACGTGGTAGAGAATTGGGGCGAGATAATAAAACGTGTCGTTGATACGACGACGAAAGCAATCCAGGAAGATATAGAGGTCCAAACTGGCGGTGCAAAACTGGACACTAGTCCACGTGTGGTGATCGATGCTAGAGGTCTGGTAGCAAGTGTTATTGAAGAGATCACAGAAGCTATCGAAGAAGATACTGATATTCAAACTGGCCGGGGATTTCGTTCTTCCGAAGAGAAGAGTGCCCAGGATGAAAAACCCGGTGGTGGTGAGGAGCCGGGACAGTCAGAGCCTGAGGATAAGGATATGTACTCAACGAGGTCTAGTTAGAGAAAGTTCAAAGGAAAGGTTTGAAATATTATTTGATCAAAAGATGAAAGACTTCATGAAACAATGCCCAGATAAAGGCACATCTTGGCGGATTTTCTATGATAATACTACTTAGTTTCTCAAACTTTGAAGAAACATGATTCTCTGACAACGGATTATTTGCTGTTCAATGATAGATTATTATGAGACGTATTTTCCTGCGTAAAATTCTGTATTTCTTCATAAAAAGCGAATAAAACAACGCCCGACTTACGAACTGTGTTTGAAATGGATAAACATGAATTGACCATGACGAAAAAGATGGCAGCATGTACATTTTACCAGAATGCATTGCGTGTATCAACATAAATCACTAAAGAGATATGTCAAGAAAACACCTAAGATATTTCTAATGATGTGAAATTTCAAAACAACGAAGAAAATAATCTGCCTCATGTTTGACTTTTAGAAGACGTCAATTCCCCTCTTCAAACGATTTCTGACCGCGAAGCATTCTGGTAAAATGTACATCCGCCATCTTTTTCGGTATGGTCAGTTACCTCCTGTTTCATATTTAAATTCATTCTGTATTTGGTCCCGTAGTTTTACACAAAGTTAGGTCACTACATTTGTTTTGCAGTCATGGTAATGTTATACAGTGTTTCTTGAACAACATGTTTTGAATCCTAGATTGGGTTTTACGAATTTTGAAAATCTCCTATAAAAATCACCTAAAGACCAAACTTTATAAATATCTACAAGGTAGTTGCATGCGATTTTTTTTCACACTTAATTTTTCAAGTGTTATATTTTATTACTTTATATTCTACTGCATCTTGACTACTATAAGGTGTTAGTTCGAGTTTTTTCATCGTCAAGTGACAGCTTTTTAAGTTTTTGCAAAGATCGAAGTTTTGTCTCGCTTCTTAGCGTCCGTTCGTGTAAAGGAGCGCTTGAAACCTTTTGCGCATGACCATAATTAGATACTACTTCCCAATCTGCCCTTGGTATACGAGCATACTCGTAATCTCCAGTCTTTGACAACTCGGTCAGATCATATGCGCACGCAGTGCCTTGTCGGAATTGTAAAGGGTTCAGCGCGACTGTATTGCGCATGCTTGCATGTTGATCATAAAAAAGTTCGCTTTCGTCATCAAGTATTTGACCATTCTGTGGATCCCATCGAACTGCATCGTCATCACTTAGGGCTTCCGTGTCTCCCCGACCGGGGATTCGAACTGTGAAGCCTTTTGACGAAGAAGCGCTGAGCGATTCAAATTTGAATGAGTCCATGCTAAGGACCTGGGCTCGACTAGCAGATGTAGTTCCAGTCCCACGCGACATCATATAAAAGACGAGGTTACGCTGTTCCATGCCTATTTCGTCTTCACGAAGAAGAGGCTGTATAAAAACAATTATTTAAGATTTAAATTCTGTCGGAAGATATCACGAATCATAAACTCCTGTTTTTTTGTCAAATCAATTCGCTAACTGTGATTGGAAATTAAATGAGCATCGATGGCATTACCAATGGATTGAAATCCGTTGCTTTCGGTTCCGTCTTATTTACAGCATCTTGGACTTCGATTTTCTAAAAAAATACATCCCAGAAACTATAGGAGTCGAATAAACTGGCGAGTTTAAAAGCTATGTCAAAAGAACCTTTCTGAATCTTTCCTCAATGCGTTCTTGAGAGTAAATCGGAATACCATTGTTGAATCTTGTTGTGTACGGATTCACAAATGTCCCTTGGTTCAATCTGATTCTTTTCTGTAATTATAGAGAGAGCCTACGCCGTAATATTCAACAGACACAACCACTGCTCCACAGAAATTTCTTAATCAATATCTAGTCTTAAACTGGTTGTTAACAAACTTTTGATGCCTTGACTCAAAAATTATTTTAAAACAGACGGTAGATGAGTATTTTTGATTCACCTACCGTTTCTCGCTCTTTTAGGCGGGATTTTTTGCTGCTTTGATCTTTTCCTTCTTCATTTTGTTGTTCCGCCTTGTTCTTCAGCGACTATACGACGAAAACGACAAAAACATCCCTTGGTTAGTACAGCTTTTAGTGAATAATCTTTCACTGAAAAGTGATGTTGTTCTTGGACGTACCGCCAAAACTTCCCATCTCTTCGCAGCCTTTTTCTTCTTCCTTCTTTTCCGAGTTTCCTCAAGCTATTCGAAAGAAAGTAAAAATTGTTGTCTTGCAATTTTAAAACTTCAATCGTCTACATCGCTTCTACCATTTTCCTTTGTTTGTTTTTAACAATGTCTTCGACTTCTGAATCGGTATCCGAGTCACTGGAACTACAAATTTAACAAAAATAATTTAATGCACTTGCACTGGGTATGAGAATGACGAATGTAACAACTTACTCTGACTCAGCCCGCAATGCATCAAGGTCTATATTTTGTAACTGTTTAAGACAATCCTCGAAACTAGTCCCCTCGCTTTTTCTCACAGATACTTCGACCTCTTGGAAATTTGCTACTGACTGCGTGTCACCCACGCGCACGTCGAACAGATTGACGTCAACATCACGCGGTTGCAGCCCATCACCAGCTTGATTCATGTTTTGTTCTAGCAAACGTGCATCAAGTAATATGTCTTGGGTCATTCGTGATGCCATTTCCAAAAACGCTTCTGTAATCTCGCTTCTGAAACACAGAACATATTGTTACTCTCCATAAAGATCCTTTGTAAAGATCCTTTATAAACCTATGCCCACATACTTGCACCCTTTAGGCTTGGCTATTGTATAATCCATCAATACTTCACAAAAATGACGTCCCATTGCTTCAAAATCTCCGTTATGAAAATGCCGTCCTTTGGTTCTGTGACAAACGAGAAGGATAAACAACACTTGTGCAGTGAAACTTTGTTAGCGGAAACTTTCTCGTTTGCTTACGTGTCTCCGAGGTTTGTACCGCAAAACGTCGCCTCCATTGTGAAACTATTTGTAACTCCCATTTGTCGCCACATTACAACACGCGCTGTACTTTCTTTGCATTTGCGAACTTTAAACTTGCATTCTCGGAACGAGAAAAGATCTGGAGCCTACAAAAACCATATTAGACAGTTTTAAAATCACTGAACTACAAAAATGTACCAAATACAAACATCTGAAGTGACCCACTTTCTTTGACATTAGCCAAGGGAACAGTCTTTCTTGAACGAAATCTTTGACCGAGCAGCCTTTTGCATTATCTGGCGTACAACCATACATGAACACGTTTGGTTTACGGCTGTGACCATGTAAATCACAATAGATCACAATCTGAATTGAGAAAGTTTAAATTATTTAGCCTCGTTCCGTTGCAAAAAGTACAAGAATATTTTCTTAAACTAATTTCACTTGCTCAAGCGTGCGACGAGTATAACTTTTTGTACCTCTTGCTCTGTGGAAAATGACTCCACCAGTTTTTTCGTATGATAAACTGTCGGTGATGAATCCTGAAAAAAATTACAATGGCGTTCAAAATCTCATTTTTTCAGACGATTTTTTTATCTAGCAAACTACCTTTTTGGGAGTCATATAAGTTCTATTTAAATCTTTAGCAGCCAAATTTGTTCTATAATTTCCAACAATCACTCCGTCAGGATTCAACATTGGAATTATTTTGAATATATGTTTCCTTCGCAAATTCTCAGCGACAACATCTTGTGATGTCAGAAAGTCGAGAAGTCCTTTCATCATCCAACTTGCATTTGTCTCTCCTGGATGAACTCGCGCTGTCACGACAACACCCAGTTTCTCTTCACTTGTGTCTTAAAGAAAGGGCAAGGTTACTATGCTGACGCAGTCGCTAGGATAAGCGCCTTTTAACCAATGAGGTTGTGGGTTTGATTCTCAATGCGGACTTAATTTTCGCATGTGAAAAGTGTCTGTAAACTACTTTGCCGAAATTCGTCAGTTTTCTCTGGATACTCCGGTTTCCTTCGACTGGAAAAGTTGACAAGGTGGGCTAGGATGAAGAAATTAAGAGAATAATAATTGATTGTTTTAAAAAGAAACAGTCTAAGCTAATATACATCTCATAAACATTGTAAATAGTTTCGTAATTTGTTTCATACTGCCAGGCAACTATAGGTAAACGATTTACGAATTCTATGTATTCACAATAAAGAGCTTTACTGGTTTGGATTGACCACGCGTGCAAATATGATTTACTGACACCTTTTTTTCTACCCACCTTCAGATGTAATGGTCAAGAGATGACAGTTATTGCCAGCTATGGTTTTACACAACACCTGAAATGTGAAAATGTATTTTAAGGAATATGAAGTTAAGATCTTAAAGTTTGTGAATGCTATGATTGTTCTAGCCATACCTGTTGCTTACAGTAACGGTACTTAATTGGATCACTAGAGATAGTTTGGAGATAATTCTCAAGATCTGTGTACGTATATGGATAACAATGGGTAAGATAGCACACATCATTTACGTGGGGAAACTCCTGCAAGAATATATATAATACAAATTGTTGTTGATGTTAAATTACCACTGACTATATATTTATACTGCATAACGCTAGCAAAGAAACTAAACTAAACCAACTAAATTTATACTGGATAGTTCTATCAGTTCTAAACTGTTCTTCCTAGAGATCCAGTAAGAGTCTCCTTTTATTGATCAAGTGTTACTACAGAAGGAAACCTAAACTAAACTAACTATATTTATACTGGATAGTTCTATCAGTTCTAAACTGTTCTTCCTAGAGATCCAGTAAGAGTCCTCTCTTGTTAATCGATAAAAGTTTTATTACCATTTGAAATGTGAGAGAACAGTAATTCTTGTCTCGGGTTAATAACGCATGTCCTTTGATATAATTTTGAAAATATTTGATGTGATGTCCTTTTCTCATCCAACCAACTTTCTTTCGTTCTGCATCCTTCTCAGAGTAAAATAACGGCTTCATTCCTACACGAAAATATACATAAACATGCACTTATAGAATCCAGCAAAAATTTCGTGGCTTCACATGTGTACTCACCGTGATTGTATAAACTATCTTTCTTTAAAAAGTTTATAATTGTGAATGTATACGTGACACCAGGAATTGTTTTCCGAACTTGAAAGTAGAACCTGAAACATCAAAAATAGACTCAGAAAATAAATTTTTATGGGGTCAGCTCAAAAAAATATACAGAAAAGTTAAAATGGACGACTCCAGTTATCGACTATATTTTGACCTGGACAAAGAGAACGTAAGCCATTATTACTGCTCGAAAGAGCATTCTAAAACAAGTAAAACTGCAAAATTTAGTTGCAAAATGTTGTAAAATGTGCAAAATATAGCTTTGCGAAGTTTGCAAATTATGTACATTTTTGTATTGCGACTTTCGGCTTATAAGTGGTAATTTTATCAGCACACAATGCAAAAATATGCATAACTGCAGAGTTGGCAATGCTATATTTTCTACATTTTAAAAATTTCACTATAAAACTTTGAAATTTTGCTTATGTTCGGTTGCTCTTTAAAGCTGTGATGATCGATTTTCGTTCTTCTCGTCTAGATCAAAATTTAGTCGATAGCAGGAATTAATTGGTCCTCCTTTTAACTTACCATTGTGTATGCCTGCTTGTGTAAAGATCTGTGTTCAGAACAAGTTCGTATTCAAAATTACCACTGGAAAAGAAAATCAATGTTCCTTTTATAATACAATCCTTACATTTAAAGGTTAATGTTAAAATTAATCCTTGAGACTCGAACCTTAACAAACAGGGGCTGGTTGTATAAATACGTGGTTAAAGTTAACTATAGTTAAGTACGAATGTCAACCAATCAGGATCGCCTATTCAAGATTTAACTACTTTTTAACTACAAAATCGTTGTAAAAATGTACTTAAAAGTTTTATACAACCGGCCCCAGATCAACAACAATCTCTGTGAACTTTTCAAAACTAAGATTAATCAAACCCACACTCGTTTAGCTTGACGAAGATTGCCAGATTCGAATCTGGATTCAAATTGAAGATGTGGTGGACACCCAGGAGGAACTGCATCGGAATCCTAAGATTAACCAAAAAAATTTATAACGTTCATGTAATCTAACTTCTTTTATTTTATTTAAAATTCTATCCCCAGTTCAATTTACCAAAGTGTTTTTTCTCTCCGTATCGAATATTATCACGGAACCTTTCCAACATTTTGGATAGTCAGGATGGTCTTTAACTTTTACACAATTTTCGTCCGTCTCTGAAAGTTACAGAAAGCATCACATACATTCAAACGATATTTCAGCACCTGCGTCACATTATGCTTTTTTGCTCTGAAATGTCTCAAGATTTACCGGTGAAGAAGAGAAAATAGCGAATTGCGTTATAATGATTAAAATACTACTCTAAAGGGTTGATTCCTAAGCAAAACGTTCTTCTCCGCTCTTTCATACATATTTGCTACATTTAAGAACGATCACTAATTTTTCCCACGCCAAACGTTCTAATTCTCTTTTTGATACACTCACTACATTTCTGCGACACTTTAGAATTTTTCCCACGGTAAACGTTCCACAGAACTTTCACTACATTTTTGTTCACTTATGGAATGTTTTCTCCTTTTTAGAAGTTTCTACGTAATATGTCAAACGCCAGAAGTCATGCGTGTCACATCACACGTCAAAACCAGCGCGCCTAACCGAATTTTACAGAGGCATACAACATTTGTCAGGGGAGGGGGTAGTTTATTATATTAGAGGGGATGTACTGCTTTTTGACTTAGCAAAGTATTTTCCATGAATCTTACTTGAAGTTGCGAAAATGTACACTGATCATATAGGGCAAAAGAATCACAGGCTCTGAATATATTTTTCAAGTTCGAAGTAAATTGAACAAAATTTGGAGATTTCAGCACAGCATAGAACTATATAGAAGGTACGAAATTGACGAGAAGGAGCAAGTTATTTGGTAAGATGATAGAACTTTCCGTTCAATGCATCATCTATCCCACACTGTTCACTTGTAATTACAATTCCAGAACAATATTATAGTAATGAAAGCTTTTATTAAACTATAACCTTCTCAGTAGTGAGGTCCTCAAACACGTGAGAAAAATGTTAACAATGCATGAATTGGATTTGGAAATAAATTGGACAGAGTTCTTTGGCACATGATGTACATTTTACGGGAACGGGGGTAGCGCTTCAGAATTATGAGGAAAAAATGCACAATATTGATTGTGCACGTGTTTATGCAACATGGAGTGCTGCTGTTTTAATTATTTTGTCATACTCATTCATAATCTGCACTCATTAAGAATAATCATGGCGACGGCTTTTCGGTACATTGAAAGTCTACTTCAGTAGTATAAGAAAACTGTAATTAACAATTCTGTTGCCAAGGATATGAGATGCAATTGGAATCCCCGAATATGTGTTCCAAACTTAATTGGACTTTTAACTTTAGCTAAATAAAATGCGCGCAAAAATTAGAAAAATTGAAAACAAACCAAAACTAAACCTTGAACACACTAACATTACAATAAAATTTACGATGTATTTGCTTTGAAATGAACATGGTTTATGCTGAATTTTTTAAAAGTTAATATTCAAATTTGTAAATAATGTGTTTTTATGTGTAAATTGCATTTGGTAGGCATCACAAGCAAGCACAATATATTTCGCCATTGACGCCTTTAGTTTTTACACCTTTTTTGTGATAGACTGTACATTAAAAACGCCTTGCTTTTTCCGATATTATGTTGATTAAAGCTCAAGTAAATAAGCCATAGTACTGCAAAGAGAGAGGTGAGATCCATTGTTTACACGGGCTTTAACAAAGCGATAGTGAAAAGCAAACATTCTGGGAAAGTGTACCTATCATAAAAGCTGCATCAAACTGAACTTACCAGGCATATTTAGCTCTTCAATGTAGCTAGGAATACAGTCTATATGTTGCGGAGCGGGCATGCAAGGCATTCGCTCGGTTGGAAAAAAAGGACCAGTTCGAGTTGTGCTGTCCGCGATAGATTCTGTGCAACTATTTGAGGTAGTGGCTCGTTTAAATTGTGTTGTACCCGTTAATATTTGGGCAGGCACTGCTTGACAGTTTTCCCAAAGGAAACCCGGGTTTTGCAAGTGTTTAGGGCTCAGAGAAGAGTATCGTCTTGCGCTTATCATGCGAAATGTAGGCGATGGAATATCTCGCATTGTGCGTCTCTTATTAAATTTCTCCAAATGTTTTTGCCTTCGAAGCCACAATAACTCATGTTCTTCAGCCTGTTTCTCAGCGATCGCTCTTTGTTTTGATATATTGCGGGCAGTTGCCTTTTTTTCTTCTTCGATATCGGCTAGGCGTTTCTTGGTTTGTTCTTCCAAGCGTTTTCGCTGCCGTTCTTTTGGTGGGGTACCTAACGCTTCGCGGACGCGACATTCTATTTCTTTTTCAACAGACTTTCGTATAACTTCGACCCAAGCGTTTCTATCATCATCGTTTTTAAACAATTGACGCTTCTTTTCTTCCGACAATCGATGCATATCGAGCATGAATTGTTCCCGTTTTAAACGCAAACGTTTGCGGTCCATTTTGAGTGCCTAAACTTCCCTTTCTTGACTGACATCTTGTACACAAACAAGCGCGTCTGATGTCTTCATATTGCGTCTAAAATGCTTCTTAATCGCTTGTATATTCCTGAGATGTCTTGCTTGGATTTGAAACTGAACTTTCAGTGGTTTAACTTTGACAAATAATGACAAAAAGACTTGCTTTCTAGCTTGTGTAAACTTCAAGAGATTATCGATTCAAAAAATGTTGAAGATGCTGCTTGTCGCTATAGCAACTAGACGTCATCGAGAGAAAATTGTCTTCCATTGCAAATTTGCGATTTGTTTTTGCACTCGCAAAACTTTCGCTTAAAAATACTCCTGAGTACCCTGAACCGATAAGAAAATTCTTATGACGGTTTGCCCATGTGCAATAGTGTTACAAAAACTCTTTACTTCAAATGCAGAAAATTGGAAATGTTGTTTAGCTTCCCACTCTCGCATCAGCCAATCACAGCCTCGCTCCCAGTACCCTTTCGGCGATGTGCAAGCACTGCGCGTGATTGGTAACGCAATTTTAGTCCGTCTCATTCTCAATCCTTGAATCCTGCTCACATCTGAACTGAACACCTCCACTTTAATTTTCTCTTGTTTTTCTTTTGATCGATCCCATTACGTAATATGCAATCTGGCAACTAAAAGTGTGTGATGTTCGAGCATTGTGTATATTTTTGTATTATGCAGCCGAAATTCATGACTTCTGTTTTGAAAATTAAAAGGTTATCAAATTCCCCGCGTTGTTTAAAAATATACACAGTTTGTAAGACTTGCATGGCTGTATTTTTCGTATTTTACAGCATTTCGCGAAGAAACTTTTCCATTTTGCTAAATTTAAAGATGCTCTGTCCAACTCCAGCGGTGAGTATCTTTTTTTGCTGAATCAAAATTTAATCCATTTTTCAGTGCGTCCATATTTGTCGGTTTTAGATTAGTTCTATCTGTAGAGTCTTATCTTGTTTTTGAATTAACATTAATATTGTCTGCAACGCAAGCTTTGTGTTCTTGTATCAGCTGATATATATTAATATATGTACAATTGAGCGCTCGGCAAAAACTCATATGTCATTAAACTAATAAGATAAGCCTTTTTGAAAGCAAACTGTGTTGTGTTCGCTTTCTTTTGCTGAAAGACGACGTCTCAAGTATGTAATCGACACCTCTTAGTGCTCCAGGCGTTAAGAGTATTTTGCCTCGTTTTGCCGCGAAATTGATTCAAAAACGTAGTCGGAAAAGTGACAAGCATTCTGCTTAATATATGATTAAACAATGAGTGTGTGTATGCACCTGCTTCGCAACTTAGAAACAAAAAACACATTGCCAGTTTCATTTGAGTTGTGAACGATTTCACTTCAATTTTATGCGGCCATTGGGCGGCTATATTCGCTGACTTTTAACGTCGCTTTTCACAATGAAGTGAGAAAGTTGTCCAAATTGACGCTACTGTGACATTGAAAATCGAACATTGTTGCTATCGCGAAATCGGAAAACTCAAGAATATTGTCAACTCATGCTGTTAGACTAGCGTCGGTATATTTGACCGTCAAGGCCTTTGGCGATTGAATCGTGACAAACGTAGGCTTTGAACGGCCAGGAAATGAATGCATTTTAATTTCTGTTACTGAATCGAAGTGGATTTGAGGGCGTACCCTAAACTAACCAGTGAGTGAGTATTGTTTATACTTATGCTAGAGCTCTCTTCATATATTTGAGAATATTTTGATGAAAAAAACAATACTTGCGTCTTGGAAGAACTAAAAATACAATAGAAGAACAAGTTTCGAATTACGAGGGCTAATTTGAAGAAAAATTAGCGGTCTATTGTGCTTTTGAACAATAATCTATTCGAAAGGGTTTTCGAGGTGAATAAAACTAATTATCTGCTCTGAAATTCTGGAGTACCTCGATTAATTTTGGTGGATTTTCAACAGTTTTCCCACTCCTTGTTACGCAAAATTGGTTTGTTGAGTGTAGCACCTCAGAGCAACATCATGTGTGAATAAAAAGTTGGCGTTTTAAGAAGAGTGCGTTTATAGATATAATCAGATGTTACCTGTGATATTTCAGGGAAATTAATATATAGCGTCTCACATTTGCATTAGTTAAAAAGAAGGATACTAAATAACCAACCGACTCTGGTTTTCAACGAAAACGACTCACAGCATTTCGAGACATTTTTTCGG